>JANTPZ010139191.1:0-16198 GCA_025593235.1 Vachellia pachyceras
ACTCGAGTTTTCATTCAAAGTGTTGATTTCCAAAAACATTTTAACTTATAATACTCGAGTGTTACAGCTCAGAACTCGAGTGTTACCAACACTTTCAACAAGAACTCAAGTGTTGTCTGAAAGTATTGATTTTTACTTCATGAAAATGCTTGATACTCGAGTGTTAAAGCATAGTGCTCGAGTATCCTCAATACTTTCACACACAACTCGAGTGTTTCAACAAGAACACTTAATCATCAACAATTTAAGCTTGAAATCATTTTGTTATCATCAAAATAAGGTATCAACATTTCACTGTCTCATAATTGCTTGGAAACATCCTCTCTTGCTCAGTTTTGCATGAGGATTCCATAAATGTGGTTAGTTTCTTAAAATTCAGCCATTTGCATCAAAAAGTACTCACCATGTTTTCTGTTTTGGTCAAAGTGTGAGAATGAAATTTTTTCACTGTCTCAGAATTGAATGGAAATGTCCTCTATTGCTCAGTTTTGCATAAGCATTCCTAAAATGTGGTTAGTTTCTTAAAATTCATTCATTTGCAACAAAAAGTAGCCATAATGTTTTCTGCTCTTTTGTGGTCAGCAATAGAGAATGAAAGTTCTTCACCATCTCATGATTGCATGGAAACTTGTTCTCTTCCTCCGTTTTGCATGAGGATTTTATAAATGTGGTTACTTTCTTAAAATCCATCCATTTGCATGAAAAAGGAGCCATCATGTTTTCTGCTATGTTAAGGACAACATGAGAGAATGAAAGTTTTTCACTGTCTCAGAATTGCTTGGAAACTTCCTCTCTTGCTTTGTTTTGTATGAGTATTCCATAAATGTTGTTTGTTTCTTAAAATTCATCTATTTGCATAAAAAAGGAGGCACCATGTTTTCTTTTTTGTTGTAGTCAACGTCTCGAATGAAATTTTTTTGCTGTCTCCAAATTGCGTTGAAACTTCCTCTCTTGCTTTATTTTACATGAGGATTCCAGAAATATGACTAGTTTATTAAAATTTATCCATTTGTATTAAAAATGAGACACTGTGTTTTCTGCTCTGTTTTGGTCAACGAGAATGAAAGCTTTTCCCTGTCTCAGAATTGAATGGAAACTTGATCTCGTGCTCTGTTTTGCATGAGGATTCTAGAAATATGGTTAGTTTCTTAAAATTCATCTAGTTGCATAAAAAAGGAGCCACCGTGTTTTCTGCTCTGTTTGGTCAATGACAGAGAATAAAAGTTTTTCACTGTATCAAAATTGCGTGGAAACTTCCACTCTTAATCTGTTTTGCATGAGGATTCCATAAATATGGTTAGTTTCTTAAAATTCATCCATTTGCATAAAAAAACCCCGTGTTTTCTGCTTTCTTTTGGTCAAATGAGAGAATGAAAGTTTTTCATTGTCTCAGAATTGCATGAAAACTTACTCTCCTGTTCTGTTTTACTTGTAGATTCCAGAAATGCGGTTAGTTTCTTCAAATTCATCCATTTGCATCTAAAAGGAGTCACCGTGTTTTCTGCTCTGTTTTATTCAACAAGAGAGAGTGAAAGTTTTTCACTCTCTCAGAATTGCGCGGAAACTTCCTCTCTTGCTCTGTTTTGCATGAGGATACCATAAATGTGGTTAGTTTCTTAAAATTCATCCATTTGCATTAAAAAGGGCCACCGTGTTTTCTGCTCTATTTTGGTTAACATGAGAGAATGAAAGTTTTTCATTGTCTTAGAATTGCATGAAAACTTCTTCTCCTGCTCTTTTTACATAGGGATTCCAGAAATGTGGTTAGTTTCTTAAAATTCATCCATTTGCATCTAAAAGGAGTCACCGTGTTTTCTGCTCTGTTTTATTCAACAAGAGAGAATGAAAGTTTTTCACTCTCTCAGAATTTCATGGAAACTTCCTCTCTTGCTTTGTTTTGCATGAGGATACTACAAATGTGGTTAGTTTCTTAAAATTCATAACTCTGTTGTGGTCAGCAAGAGAGAATGAAAGTTTTCACCATCTCAGAATTGTGTGGAAACTTCCTCTCTTCCTCAGTTTTCACCATCTCATAAATGTGTTTATGTTCTCAAAATCCATCCATTTGCATTAAAAGGGAGCCACCATGTTTTTTGATCTGTTAAGGACAACATGAGAGAATGAAAGTTTTTCACTGTCTCAGAATTGCATAGAAACTTCATCTCTTACTCTGTTTTGCATGAGTATTCCATAAATGTGCTTAGTTTCTTAAAATTCATTCATTTACAACAAAAAGCAGCCACTGTGTTTTATGCTCTGTTGTGGTCAGCCAGAGAGAATGAAAGTTTTTCACCGTCTCAGAATGCATGAAAACTTCCTCTCTTCTTCAGTTTTGCATGAGAATTTCATAAATGTGGTAAGTTTCTCAAAATCCATCCATTTGCATTAAAAAGGAGCCACCATGTTTTCTGCTCTATTAAGGACAACATGAGAGAATGAATGTAACACCTCTAACCTCTAAGCTTCATAATAGATCACTCTTGAACCACTTTTGGGCCTTAGATAACTCAAATTGACTAAAGAAGTGAACTTGAAAATTAAAAAAAGGAGTTACTATTCATTTGATCAATTTTCCAGATTTCTGGCCCAACTTTGAAAAATCATAACTAAATCTAGAAAAAGCAAAACTGAGTGGTTCCAATTTCTATTTGAATCTTGGAAAGTGATATTCAAGAGAAAAATACTCACTGGTTCATATCCTAGCCCAATTGATACAGTTAATTATGTGAAAATATATTGTTCAATTGGTAACTCTTATTTTCCAGATTTAACTCTTAAATTTGGAAAACCATAACTCTTTGCATAATTATCCAAATCCAGTGATCTTGGGCTCGTTCAAAGCTTAACATGTGTAGTATTTAACTGGAAAGTTATAGCTCAAACGGACTTAATTTTCTATTTTTCCTCGTCACTTGAAAACAGGGCAGTTTCAAGGGTCTTGGAACCCTCTTCTTGAAAACTTAACTTTTTCTTTAAAATTTTCCCAAAACCTCTTTTTGGTTGATGTCCAACCTCTTGCAATGCTTGATTACTTCCTTATCATTTCTTAGCATTTTCAGCCCCTATTCATGCATGCATTTTCATATATCCACTTTACTAATCATGTAGAGGTTTATGGATTACAATACTACAACACTTGCAAAATAAAGTTCCAACATTTCACAACATTTACACATGCAAGAACATGATCTTCATTCACCAATAACTTTTTCCTTACCCTTGCTTGAGCTTGTACCTATATGGTTAGTTGGGGAATAATGAGATTTATGCAAATCTCAATAGCAAAACTAACTAACAAAACTTGTGAATGTGCATGTAATGCTTTTCAAGATGTGTGTATGATCAAGGTATATGTGACATGTTCAAACATTACATTATCATGCATATGGTCATAGCAATCAAAGTCACATATCATACACATAACAACAAGTTCATAGATCATAGATTAATGCACCTTCACAACAAGTTCATAAAAAATTTAGAAGAAGTTAGTGGTCTTGCTACCTCTTTATCTTAGCTTCCTTTTCACTTGAAGTTCTCTTGGATAAACTTCCAAATTTACTCTTGAATGTCTCAACTTCCTAAACATGATACAAAGATATATCCGTTATCTTCATATCATCAACCATGCATGAATTTTACAAAACGCACTAAAACCACCTTTTACTCTTTCAAGACCCTTACAAGTTCAAAACTTGATTTTATGATTCCTAATGCTTCCTAGATCCATTTCTTATTTTTACCTTACGCAAAACTTCATTCTAAAGCATTAAAATTAGAAGTTTTTCATCCAATCATTAAAATCATTCAAATCACACTCTTCCTATTTTTTTCTCTTAGGTGCCGTGAGACAGAAAAATTAGAGGGCTTAGGAGTTTTTCAACTTTTAACATGGATACTTATATATTCATGCTTCTAACCCACTCCCCATGCATCATATAACTAAAAAAACACTTCCCCATCAAGACCTTACTTGGACGGCAACCCCCTTAGGGTTTCATAAATTTCAACCAACAACCAAACCACATCAATATACTCTTTACTACTTAAGGAAGAGCTTGTAACCTTTTGTTACCTCTAAAACCTTTCATTTTCCATTTTCATCTTTTGAAAACTTATCCTTCCATCTTCAAAAATAGAGACTTATTCAAGAAAGCAAACTAATAGAAAGGTAGAGAAGGTTGCAAAGCTTAAGAAAAGATGAAGATTTGGTTGAGGGAA
This sequence comes from Vachellia pachyceras, assembly GCA_025593235.1. NCBI lineage: Eukaryota > Viridiplantae > Streptophyta > Magnoliopsida > Fabales > Fabaceae > Vachellia > Vachellia pachyceras. Next base: position 4,222 of record JANTPZ010139191.1, read on the forward strand.
CTTGTTACCTTGTGTATGGAAGCTCTCCTCCTTCTTCTTTGTGCTCTCAAATGGCGAAAATTCCAGCCCTTGGGGAGAAGGAGAGTGCCAGCCAAATATGGAAGAAAGAGAAGGAAATTGCCTATTAAAAACTCCTCTTGAAAATTGAATGGCTAGGATTTTAACTTGGTGACCAAGTTTTGATCTTGATGGTTAAGATTATGCCACTTGTCATGTAACACACCTTATTAACCTTCTTAAATTCCTTTTAAGTTAGTTTGGAACCAAAATGAAGGCTCAAAGCTTACAAAGTCCAAAAGAATCAAAATGAAAACTTTCAAATTTTGAAAGTTACTATTCACAGCTTTTTGGACCAACTTTGAAAATTCATAACTAATTCTAGAAAAATCAAAATTGAGTGGTTCCAATTTCTATTTGAAGCTTATAAGTTCCTATATAAGGGGAAAATACTCATTGGGTTATTAAATTTCCCAATTTATACAGTTTAATGAGAAAAGATGTACTGTACAATTGGTAATTTTTCAATTTGCCCAGGTTTTTCTTGATTTTCTTCAAACTTTGGAATGCTATAAATTTCTGTACAAAAATCCAAATCTAGTGTTCTTTGGCTTGATTTAAATCTTGTAATATGAACTATTTGTCTGGAAAATTTCAACTCATTTGGAGTTCATTTGCTCTGTTTCACGATAGGTCAAAGTAGGGGGTTTGACCAACTTCACACTTACCAATTAGTCATACTTGTTACTTTCTAACTTTATAATTTGATATACTAACTTTCAAGCCTCTTTTGTTCATGATCAACCATGCATTTGAGTATTCTTAAAGCATACATTAGCTACTTCATGATAACCAAACATGCATGGGTTTAAATTACATATCACATAACAAGTCTTAACCAAAATAGCATTAAGTTTACAACACCAATCCATAATCATAAACATATACAAATCTTGCTTCAAGCATCATGCACTTTCTCCTTACCCTTTGATGAGCTTCCACCTAAAAATGTTAGTGGGGGAGAATGAGATTTTTGAAAATCCCAATAGCAAAACTATCTAACATACTTCATAAAATGCATGACAACTTTTCATATGAATGTGGAATAATAAAAGTGCAACATGAAACACATAAATGCATATGGCCATAGCATGAACATGCACATATCCACACTTTCATCATCATAAATTTCAAATCAAGTCATGCATCATTCAAAAGAATTTTCATAATAACTTAGATTAGAGTTAGATGGTCTTGCTACCTTTAACTTTGGAAATTACTTCCTTTCACCAAACTTTTGCCTACAATTGACAACATTATGACCATCAAACACAAGCCATTTCCAAGGCAAAAATCAATGTAAATCTCCCTTAATCATCCCATTGAACTTAATAAGCCTTAAGACTTTAAACTTGTCCTTAATGTTTTCTAATGCTTCCCTAAACTTGTGGTCACTTTTACCCTACACAAAAACTCATTTTAAACCCATTGGAAGCATCAAAATCATCAAAAGAACACTTCTTCCCCAAAATCCAGACTTGGTCGAGACACACCCACAAATACCATCAACATGATTTTTCCAACTTCTAACACTTATACCATCATATTCTTGATCTCAAACTCATTTTCATGGATGGTATAGCTTGATTTTATCTCTCCCATATCAAGTAAAAATTTGGGCAGCATCTCCCCTTAAAAGTTCATCATCCCAACCAAAAGCTCTAAATCCCTCTCTTTCTAACTTTTTCGCTCATGAACCCTAACCATGAAACTTGAGAAAGAGAGACCAAATCAAAATTCCAATCCATGGTAGTTGTAGAAGAGATCACAAGGATGAAATTCATGTATAGCTTTAGGTACTTTCATCTCTTACCTTGAATTTTTGGAAGCTTGCTCTTCTCTTGTTATGGTGGAAATGGCATCTTCTCCTCTCTCTTTTGCAGCTTGGATAGGTCGGCCAAATGGGAGGGAAATGAAGGAGAAATGAGCTTTTAAAAATCTCTTATAAAAGATGAAGGGCTAAGATTAATTCTTGTAATTTAAACTAAATCCAAGGGTCAAGATGTTGCCATCATTTAAACATTTGTTGGCTCCTCATTGGCTCATTAAAAGTGGTCATAATTGCTGTAACTAAGGGGTTAAAATCTGGTTTGGCTAACCAAATTGGATCCCTTTCGGTTACTTTTACCGATTACACTTTTTACCAGTAAACATAACTTTATTCTGGTAAATCTTTTTCTACTTTTCTGGAGATTTTTTCTTCCTCATTTAATCTCCATATTTTCCTCTTGAATATGGTGAAATTATTATCTCCAAAATACCCCTTGATTTCCTTAAAATTAACAGGGTTATTTTATCCTGTCCAAAACCCCTGAAAACGTGCAATCGGAGGGCAAAATACTTTTAGGGCTTTAAAATTTTCTACATTTTTCACAGATACTCTAGCCCATTTCATTTTCCCAAAATGCCCTCTAGATTGTCTAAAATTAATTTTTGAAATAAATTACATTTCGGGGATTTTCGGGTCTTTTTCCCGATTTTCGGGAAAATCGCCTTAATCGTACACTTGGCAATAATTTTATTAAATACTATAAAATTCACTGAATTTTTCCATATTCTGGTCTTTAATCTTTGGGAACTCATGCTACCTTAAATAATTGTTTTTCCTTTTTCTGTCCTTCAAAATTATATAGACAGAAATCTAGTCCGAATCTGGAAAATCCGTGATTCATGGTTGTGATCAGTGAGTCGAGCTTTGTCTATTGGGCATCTGTAAATTTTTGGTCAACAGTTGACTTTGACTTTTTCAAATGACCAAAATGCCCTTCCATTTTCTCATATTTACCATTTTGCCCTTACTTTCTCAAATCTCTCATAATTCCCATTTTACCCTTACTTTAACACTTAAAAACCTTTATATCCTTGGTCTTTTTGTCAAATGACATATGGGTCCTTCCCAGAAGGTCACCCATCTTCACATTACTCTAGGACAAGCACGCTTAACTTTGGAGTTCCTACGAAATTCCATCCACTAGGCCAAATCTAATTTTGCGACTTCCAGCCCATAACCTTTCTCTCTTTATGAACTATCTGTCTCTAAGTTCCATTTCATTTCATAACTACTAGATTAACATTTATTTCAGTTAGCAGGAAAATTATGGATTTTACATGTCACTCTCTTGTGGTTTGGTTAAAGTTGCAATTAATGCTCTCAACTACCCATTTAAGACTTAGTTAGGCTAATGGAATTGGTTACTATCTAGTTACCTGCTTTAGTTACCATTTACCCCCAGTAAAAATAACTTTTTCCAGGGTTTTCGGGTATTTTTCTCTCCGACGTGGAAAATTGCCTTTACCGGATACTAGATAGCAATTTTATTAATTACTATAAAATTCACTTTACATTTTCTATGTTTGGGTCTCGGATGTTTGAGGATTCCTGATACCTCAAATAATTATTTTTCCGTTATTTAACCTTCAAAATTCCATAATTAAAAATCTAGGTCGAATCTAAAAAATCTGTGACATACGGTTATGATCCGTCAGTCAGGCTCTATCTTCTGGGCCTCTAAAATTTTTTCCCAGTATTTTGGTCAAATTTGACTTTTTCAGTAAACTTTGACTTTTTGGTCAACTTTGACTTTTTAGTTGACTTTTCGGTCATATTACCAAAATGCTCTTACTTTTTCTACTATTTCCTAATTTCCATAATTGCCCTTTAATCTTCATATATGAATGACAATTACGCCCCTTGAAGCTTAATGACCATAATACCCTTGGTCATTATACCTTGGAATTCTATGATTTTTTAAACTAAACTTCCCTCGGTCTCTCTTGTCCATTTACTTCCTCTTTCTTATACTTATTATCTATGGGCCTTAACTCATTTCATAACTACGGATTTAGCCTTTATATCAGTTAGCAGAAAATAGGGATATTACAATGAAAGTTTTCACTGTCTCAGAATTGCATGGAAACTTCCTCTCTAACTCTATTTTGTATGAGTATCCCATAAATGTGGTTTGTTTGTTAAAATTAATCATTTTCATAAAACAAGGAGACACCGTGTTTTCTGCTCTGTTATGGTCAACACGATAGATGAAAGTTTTTTGCTGTCTCTGAATTGCGTGGAAACTTCCTCTCGCTCTGTTTTGAATGAGGATTCCAGAAATGTGGATAGTTTCTTAAAATCATCCATTTGCATAAAAAGGAGCCTCCGTGTTTTCTGCTCTGTTTTGGTAAACATGAGAGAATGAAAGTTTTTCATTATATCAAAATTGCATGGAAACTTCCTCTCCTGCTCTGTTTTGCATGGGGATTCTAGAAATGTGGTTAGTTTCTTAAAATTCATCCATTTGCATAAAAAGGAGCCTCCGTGTTTTCTACTCTGTTTTGGTCAACATGAGAGAATGAAAGTTTTTCATTGTTTCAGAATTGCATGGAAACTTCCTCTCCTGCTCTATTTTGCATGGGGATTCCAGAAATGTGGTTAGTTTCTTAAAATCATTCATTTGCAACAAGAAACAACCATCGTGTTTTCTGCTCTGTTGTGGTCAGTAAGAGATAATGAAAGTTTTCACTATCTCAGAATTGCGTGGAAATTTCCTCTCTTGCTCATTTTTGCATAAGGATTTAATAATTGTGGTTAGTTTCTTAAAATCTTCCATTTGTATTAAAAAGGAGTCACCGTATTTTCTGCTTTGTTAACGACAACATGAGAGAATGAAAGTTTTTCTTTGTCTCAATGGAAACTTCCTCTCTTACTCTGTTTTGCATGAGTATTCCATAATTGTGGTTTGTTTGATTAATTCATCCATTTGCATAAAAAAGGAGACACCGTGTTTTCTACTCTGCTGTGGTTAACATGAGAGAATGAATGTTTTCCCTATCTTCGAATTGCATGGAAACTTCCTCTTGTGCTCTGTTTTGTATGAGAATTCTAGAAATGTGGTTAGTTTCTTAAAATTCATCCATTTGCATAAAAAAGGAGCTGTAACACTCCTTCTATTCCCCTATAAGTTCCATGTTATATTACTAATGAACCACTCTTAGGTCTTGAATATCTCAAATTGACCAAAGTGGAATACAATTTTTCTACACGTGTTATTATTCATTTGGTCAATTTTCCTTATTTTTGGCGTAACTTTGAAAATTCATAACTAATTCTAGAAAATCGAAATTAAGTGCTTCCAATTTCTTTTTGAAGCTTATAAGATTCCCAAAAATACTCACTGGCTAAAAAAACGTGTCTAATTGATACAGTTTAATGCGTGAAAAAGCATTGTTCAATTGGTCATTTTTCATTTTTCCAAATTTTTTCCTTAACTTTGGAAAACCATAACGTTTTAGCTACACATCCAAATTTAGTAAACTTTGGCTCTTTTTAAAGCTTGGGATGTGTAGTATCTAACTGGAAAATTTTAGCTTAACAAGACTTGAATTACGACTTTTCACGCCAGCTCAAAGTTAGGGGTTTGATAAGCCTTTTAACCTCTTTTTGGGAAACTTACGACTTAACTTTTCCCTTAAGCATACTCAATTCATTTAACTCATTTGCTCATGATTGTACATGCATTCACATCTCTTTAGCTACTCATCATATAGGATTTTAACTTTACATAACTACATCAATTATAAACTCCAAATACATTACATAACATAATAAGCATAAACACAACTTTGCATCCTTTAAACATCAACCATCTTGCCCTTACCCTTACTTGATCTTCTACCTAAAATGGTTAGTTGGGGGAGAATGAGATTTTTGGAAATCCCAATAGCAAAACTATCCAACACCCACTTATAAAATGCATGACAACTTTTAAACATAAGTGTGAATTCATTATAGTATAAAAATGTGCAACATATCACAACTAAATGCATAAGCACATATTCACACTTTCATCATCACAACTTTTCAATACAAGTCATGCATAATTCACAAAATAGTTTCCCAACAACTTTGTAAGGGTTATAAGTTTTGCTACCTTGTTCTCTTAATTCCCCTTGAACTTGAAGCTCTATTGATTATCTTTCTCAATGTGCTCTTTGGTGTTTCAACTTACTATTCATCACACAGGAGCATAACCATAATTTCAAAGTCATTACCAAGTCAAGAGAACTATGAAACTTAGCAAAATTCCCTCTTGACTTTTATTAAACCTAGAATATCAAAACTTACTCAATTGATTTCTAATGCTTCCCAAAACTTTTTCTCACTTCTACCCTACACAATTTCTCATTCTAAAGCTATTGGAAACATCAAAGTCACACTCTTCCTCCATTTCCAGACCTGGCTGAAATTCACAAACAAGAAGAACAACATGATTTTTCAAGCTTTCATGATTTATAAGGGCTTATTCTTTATCCCAAACTAATTCTCATGCATTATTTAGCTTGAAAACAACACTTCCTCATCAAATGGAAAATTAGACAGCATCTCCCCTTAAACTTTGCCATCCCAAAATTTCATACAACCATCAAACAACCACAATATATATGTCAATCTACTCCTTATCATGCAAGGAGTGTTTTGCAACCAATTATTTCCTCTAAATCCCTCTCTTTCTTACGTTCACTCTCAAGAATCCTGGAAATGATCAAAACACTTGTGATTTCAAAGGATTGTACTATGAATGCAATCACAGGGTCGTTCTCTATGGAGCCTCAGGAGCAATTAGCTTAATTATCTTGTGATTAAATTAGCCGTAGAGAAGGAAAACTGTGTTTGATTGTAAATCTTGTATTAAAACTGGTATGTAAAACAAACTTTCTTTTTTGGGTTTTTGGATTATGGGAATGCAACGAAAATCGAGTGATGAAACACAAAAGCTACTTGATGATGAATTCCCCTTAGAAATGGTTTAAGCTATCATAGTTCGCAAAAGAAAAGGTAGAGTAATAGTTTTGCATTCGTAATAGAAACCCTAACAACTTGCTGTTCAGAAATTCCATGCAATGAACTCCATTCCATCAAACCCTTTAAAAACATTTAGTATGTGTAGTGAAGTTGTTAAGTGAAAAATCCAATTCAAAACATTATCACCTCAAATATCAATCACAACTAGGAAGATAAGAGAGAGTAACAAAGATTTCATTGAATAGGTAGTAATGAGACTTTACACTACCAAGTAAAACACAAAGCAAATCAATACACAAATTAATCCAAGTTTCGTACGACCGTTACCAAGTATTTAAGTATAAATTACTAGTCTTAACTCAGCAACTAAGTAATCTATAACAGAAATATAGATTGAAACTACTACTCCCCTGTGGAGCTCTCAGGCCTTCTCCATCTCCAATAGGAAGGAAGAGGCTTAGCTACTAATGGTACACAGCTCACTCCTAATGGAAGAATATGAATGCATGATGGTCAGGAAATGGAAGATGAATGGTGGAAAAATGGTTGCTACGGTTTTTGGTGAGTGGCGAAAAGAGAAAATGAGATGAGAAGAAGCTCTTGCTTGTGGCTGCTACATCCCCCTTTGCCTTTGTGCGAACATGACCCTAAATAGGGTTTCATAACCATTCTGGGTCGGGTTCTTGACGTGGGTTGGTTATTCTTTCCATTTGGAGCCTGATCTGGTTACTGATTCACAATCTTCACCGCGGTTAACCTTTCCCAAGAGCCCCATTGTTTGTATGCTTGAGTTTGGCCATGGCGAATTATGGAGTGCGCTGTAGCGGATGGTTCCAGAGCTGCTTCCTTCCATTCTCTGCTAGAGTTCCTGAAATGAAATAGTAATGATTTGAAGTATCACTTGTTAATAATTAGAATTAAGTGCAAATATATTATATTTCATAGCAATTGCATGAGGCGAATTATGGAATGTGCCGTGGCAGACGATTCCAGAGCTGCTTCCTTTCATTCTCTGCTAGAGTTCCTGAAATGAAATAGCAATGATTTGAAGTATCACTTGTTAATATTAGAATTAAGTGCAAATATCATATTTCATGGCAATTGCACCCAAAATCAAGCTAATCAAAACCAACAACTCTATTTTCCAAATTAAGCTCAAGTAGGGTCATGATGGGCCAAAATTGCATTAAATGCTTGAAAATTCAAGTAAAAATAGTAAAGAAATATAGCTCAATCAAATTCCCCCACACTTAAATTTTGTACTCCTGGATAAAGCTTTTGTTTTCAAAAAATTTTAATGATTAATGTATTCAGAATCTATCAACATGTGTACAGGATATCAAAAATTAGTTAAAGCATTTACCAAGGAATCTGTAAGATCAAGGAAGAAGCATTAGTAAGATGATCTCTGTGAGAGTCTAGTTCAAGAGATTTAATAAAAGAGACTCCCTCTAAAGGGAAATGTGTTTTCTCTCAGTTCACTTATCCAAGAAAATTTCGCTCATGGTCTACTTAATCTCTACCATATCCTTGTAATCATTCTACATCTCCACTACAAGATCAATAAAATGTAAATTAAGAGGGATTTGGGGTTAAAATGGATGATGGAAATCACAGGCAATGAATTGGAGTTATGGAAGGATTTCTTGAATAAACAACATTAAAGAAAACTACACAAGTCAATGCTTTTATAATACAAACGTTAAAAAGAGAGTATAAGGCTTATATATGACCCTTATCAAACATTTATCTCTTTATTGTTCCTTTTTCTCTTTCTTTTTTTAAGAGAGAAGCATCACTATGTACTTTATACGAATTTCACACTTGCATATAGGGATATAGTTTCCAATACTGGTACTCAAGAAGGAATGGCTCAATGGGTAGCAAGGGTCAGATTTTTATTTTAGGTTTGTGTTTGGGCAAAATAAGGGGTTTTGAAATGAAGGCCTCTATCATTTTCACAAAATATTGTATCATAAAGCTTTGATTAAGAATCAAGATAAGTTCTAGAGAGATTGGAAATCAAGAAAGACCCACACTAATCAAAAGGAGTTAGGCCCAATTATCCTCAAGAGAATGCTAACATCTCAATTAGACAATCTCAAGGATTAAAAACGCGAAGAGTCAGCTCAAAAATGCATAAACACTGACCATTTATTAGTAGCTTGAAAATGCAATTAACCAAAAGCTTTTATCCCCTATAATCATGAATGATTTTCTAAATACATTATCCATAAAAATTAGATTATGATGTATGCTCAGGATTATTGAAGGCATCAAGTTAAGAGGAACTATTTATTTGCAATTCAAAATTATTTTTTTATTATTCTATTTTTTAGCACTGAAGGTTTCACTACGGCAAACAACTAAGTCATGGCAAACCACACCCGAGAGGGTGGTTATGTGTGCAAGTGGTTTCACCACGGTGAAATCATAAGATGGTCGCGGCGAAACACACCCGAGAGTTTGAATGCTTTATTTTAAACAACCTTGGCCATGGCGAACAAACAAATTGGTCGTGGCGAAAGTGGTCCGAGAGCAAAAATGCAATTCAAAACCTCCTGAAAATCAACTTTCTTTAAGAAAAATTTTAAGAAATTTGAAAATTCGCAAAGTTTTAAACAAAATGACCAATATTGAACCTTTCAAAAAATTCCAATTGCATTTTAAAATTTGGAGTAAAGCTTGAAAAATCATAAATCCCCCCATACTAAAATTAAGCATTGTCCTCAATGATTAAAGGGAAGGACTTAAACAAAAGAAGTGTAGAATTCAACAAGCAATACAGTAAGATCATGAAGAACACAAAGGAACATATATATATTGCTATACCCAAAAGTTCACAAAATTCATCCAATACAACTATTTATAACAAGAACAAAAGAAAAGTAAAAGAAAAACAAAGTAAAATGCAAAATCAATCTATATCTATACCTGCATAGCTGAGTCATCTTCTGAATCCACATATGCTACCTCCTCCTCCGTATCACCACTCTCATTAGCTCCGCTTCCTCCACCCATGGATGGACCGGCCTCAGAAGGTCCAGCGCCACTGAAATCATCCTCCTCTGGAGGCAGCTGGAAGTGTAGGCTTTGTGCTATCAGTGCATCCATCCCACGGTGGTACCTCCGGTCCTGCTAAAGCTGCTGAAGCATGGTGACCCTAAACTGCTGGAACAACATCAGGTCCTCAATAGAAGCTGGGCTAGATATGCTCTGGGGGCATCTGGTGCCTGAGGTGCTGGGGCCTCCTGGTCGTTGGCCTCAAGGTTGTTTATGTCAATGAAGGGCTGGGGGTGAGGAGGGGCTAGAGCTCGCTTGATACGCTCATATATAAAGATGGGGACGGGAGCAAATGGGTGATCCTCTGAAAGTTCGGAGACCTCCACCTCTAAGAACATGTCAGAAATGAGATGGGGAAATATAATGGTCTTCATGGTTTTGGTGGTGAGGATGGCGTCACGTAGGTTGGTGTAAATGAGGCGAGGGATGTCAAAACCGATCCTTTGCATCAGTAGATAGATGCAGCGGCCTACTTTTTAGGCAGGTAGGCGAGGTGGCTGGTGGGAAAGGTGTTGCTACAAACGAGGTGAATAAATGGTTTGGTCTCAGGGTGACACTCGGATTGACAGATATACATCTTAGCCCTACGAGGAACATGCCAACCCATTCTCAGAAGGCACAGTGTCGTAGCTATCTGGTCCTGGGTAAAATCACTCATGGAGCTAATAAAGTGGTTTGTCTCACAAATAGGCAGGCTGAAATGGTGTCGATGGTACTGCTGTTAATCGAGTGAGCTATTCTAACTCCCCAAAAATCGATGAATAGGGCTATCTCATGGTGATAGATGGTGTAGAAAATGGTCAACAAATGCGAGGTTACCCTGGGTACGCTCACGCATGAGACTTGCGAGGCCAGACTCAAAAATACAATGGACGAATGGGTGGTTGGCAGGGTAAGGGAAAATGAACGCTCCTTAACTAAGGGTCGTTTCTCAGTAAGCTTGAATATTTCCTCACAAGAGAGCTGAGGATCAGGACTAGGTGGGTTGACTACACCTGGGTTTTTTGTCCTAGGCATGGTGACTGACCAAACACAAACAATAAAACCAAAAGTTAAACTAAACCTAAAACAAAAACTGAAAGAAATGAAAAGCAGCTGCCACTGAAGTTGGACGTGGTGAAAATTAGGGTTTGTCGCGGTTAATCCTATTTTTTGTCGCGACGAAAAATCACAGAAACTTAAGTGCTCAGTGATGTAGCCATGTTAGTATTAGTTTTTTGTTAGAATTTCCAGAGTTTTAGAATCAAATTTAGTCCATACATGACCCTTTTATGCTTAAATTGGTATTAGGAGTTATTGACTTGGATTAGTGTAATTTTGGGGTCATATGCCATGAATAATGATTTATTGTGCCTAAATTGCATCATGAGCAAATGATACTGCCCATATTTGCTCTTTGATTTCAGGAATTCCGCAAATGTAGAAGAAAAGCAGCTCTGGGAAAGTTCGCCGTGACCAAATTCAATATTCGTCGTGACCAAAGTTCCAGCATCAGTCAAGAGCTCTCAGGAGAGGTTCGCCGCGGCTAAAAACAAAGTTGGCCGTGGTGAAAATCACGTATCAGCACTGATTTTTACTCCAGATGGAAATAACCCGATCCACTCTTCCAGGACCCGACCCAGGACGGTTTAATACCCCATTTAGGGTAAATGTCGGAGGGAAGGAACAAGAGAGGAAGAGGAGGAGGCTAAGAAACACACACATACCATTTTTCCTCTCATCTAAACACTCTCCAACCATACCATTGCCCATTTCTCCCACCATTCATCCATCTATAATGCTTCATCCATCCATTTGGAGCATCATTCTACCTTCCATGAGGAGCTGAACATTTCCAACCTCTTGAGGATGGAGTAAGCCGGAGTTCGAAGTGCCGAAAGGGGAGTATTTGCTTTCAATCTGTATTTACATTATAGATTACTTAGGATCCGAGTTGGACTATGTGATTTGTATGTAAATGCTTGGTCTCGGTTGAGCCAAACTTGGATTATTGTGTATTGAGTTGTTTTGTGATTGACAAAGCTAAATGGAGTTCATTTGGTTTATTCAATGAAGACT
>JANTPZ010139198.1:0-17333 GCA_025593235.1 Vachellia pachyceras
TCCTACATATTAACACAAACATGATATAATCTTGTGCATTTGAAATAATGATTCAAGAAATTATAAAATATCTCAAACTTAGCAAGTTAGCATTAATTCCTTTAATCTCTTATTAACAAAAATATCCTCTAATTGACTCATTTAAGCTCAAATAACATACTAAGAGGTCAATATTAAGTGAAATTTCTTCATACAAAATATGAATTTATCACGAAAATAGCCTAAATTCGATCTTAGTTGTTAAATAATGGCTATCATCAAATTTTGAGGTGAAAGATATGGGAGAGCGGAATACATACTTGGAGTTAAATCTTGTGGATAAAAGGATGGATAAGGCGATGAATCTCGTGGATAAAAGGATGATAACCCTCTCCAGTTAGTTTCTAAGTAATTCCTTCTTAGTTGGGCAATTAGTTCCTTTGGTTATTGTTCAGTCAGTTGCACACGTGGATTTACTGCAGCTGTATGGACGTCAGACTTTGTTGGCTTCAGCCAAGATACTTGTTGGCTAAAGTATGCGGCACATAGAGCATGAGGACTTCGTTGGCTCTAGCCAAGATGTTTGTTGGCTAAAGCATGTGGCACAAAGAAGCTTTCATCGCTCAGCATTAACTCCTTAGTGTCCTACATATTAACACAAACATGATATAATCTTATGCATTTGAAATAATGATTCAAGAAATGATAAAATATCTCAAACTTAGCATTAATTCCTTTAATCTCTTATTACCACAAATATCCTCTAATTGACTCATTTAAGCTCAAATAACATACCAAGAGGTCAATATATTAAGTGAAATTTCTTCATACAAAATATGAATTTATTAAATAACATATGAAAGTCTTAAAATGTCATAAAATTTACAACATATATTCATATACATAACCATGTAAATTCCTTGCTTCATGCATCTTGCATTTTCTCCTTTCCCTTGGAAGAACTTGTACCTAAAATTGGTTAGTGGGGAGAGTGAGATTCGATGAATGTAGGATGAATGCTAGTGTATGATTGCTTGCTTTACATAGGCTCATGTTCACATAATGAAATGCTGCGTGCTCAATGTTTCATGAAATATACTTATGGCCATAGTTAAAACAAAAATAGAGCTTCATTCATTCATACATGCTTCACATAATCTAGCAAAGCAATACCGCAAATCAATGCACCACATAACATCGCATACATACAAGTAAGTAAGTTCACTACCTTTTAGACTTTGCCTCCTCCTCTAGTACTTTAATCTTCTAACGATAGTTTTGCTTTGTCACTTTATGGCCCTAGAGAGTCATGAAAAGTGAATGCCCAATGGGCCACATTAGCCCTAGAGGCTTACTTTCACTGTGACATACCTTAAGTTAACCCTTAGCTTCAATATATATTGATTTGGAATCAATGAGAAGTCTCAAAGTGATTAAAAATTCCAAATAGTTTACTTTGAAAACTTTTTTTGAACGTTACTATTTATTGCATTTTGGACTAATTTTGAAAATTCATAACTAATTCTAGAAAAATTGAAATTGAGTGCTTCCAATTTCTATTTGGAGCTTGTAAGTTCCTTTATAAGGGAAAAATACTAATTGAGTCATTTGCTTTCCCAAATGATATAGTTTAATTCATGAAAAAGTACTGTTCATTTGGTCATTTTTTTATTTTCCCAGGTTTTTCAGTGATTTTCTTCAAACTTTGGAACTTCATAACTTTCTGTACAGAACTCCAAATTTAGTGTTCTTTGACCTGTTTTAAATCTTGCAATGTATAATATTTTTCTTCAAAATTTCATCTCATTTGGAGTTCATTTGCTCTATTTCACATTAACCCAAATTTGGGGTCTTGAACAACTTACTATCTTTCCTACTTTTTTTAGGCATGCTTGTTCATTTCCTTTCTTTATTCATAAGTAAACTTGCATTATCACATATTTAGAGCATGCTTTTACCTCTTAATAAACATCACTTAGTAGAGGTTTAATTACAAAACAACATATAAACTTAAAACTAAAGTATCATGATAATACATATCCAAAACATCATTCAAGAAGGCATCATAAAACTAGCTTCATGCTTCAATAACCTTCTCTTTACCCTTTGATGAATTTGTACCTAGAAATGGATAGTGGGGGAGAGTGAGATTTTTGAAAATCCCAATAGCAAAGCTTACTAACATACATGAAGAAAATTGCATGACATGTGCTTTAAGTTTATAAAGAAATGTGTAACAAAGTAAAATGTGTACCAAGCACATATCCATGCATATAGCCATAGCATAATATCACTCATAAACACATTTCAATAATTTCATAAAGTCATGCACATCATTGGAGTAATTTCACAACAATGTTATATAGAGTTAGAAAACTTTGCTACCTTTTACTCTTTTACTTTTTCTTAACTTTCTTGATTTTCCAAGCTCTCTTGCTGCCTCTTTCCAAATAGGCTCCTTAACTTCTCAACTTCCTAAATAACATTTAAGAGCATAATCATCATTTTCAAGTCATGAATTTGCCAAGAGAACATCCAAAAACGCAATAGAGCCTTTCTTGCTCTTTTAAAGAAATCCTAGAACACTTTAACTTGTCTTAATGGTTTCTAATGCTTTCCAAAACTTGGGCTCACTTATACCCTACACAAAAACTCATTTTAAAGACATTGGTCAAAATTATCAAAACCAGCCTCCTTCAACCAATTTCTAGATTTGGACGAAAATTCCCAAAAATTAGGAAAATGGTTCTTTTCAAAATTTCAACTCATGCAATCACCATTTCTTGATTCCAAACTTGTTTTATATGTATTGTTTGGCTCAAATACAACTCTTCCATATCAAGTGGAAAATCGGACAGCACCTCCCCTATTTTCTTATGATTTCCCAAATTTAGAAAAGTCACAAAACAACTTCAACAACAACCACAACATCATCAATATGCTTCTTTCATCAAGAGGAAGCATTTGCAACCAACAAATGGCTTTAAATCCCTCTTTTTCTCACTTTTCTCTCAAGAACCCTAGGTTTTGAAACTTGAAAAAGAGAGGCCAAATCAGATTTTTAATCCATGGAAGAGGAGGAGAAAGTTGCAAGGATCATTTTCATGTATATCTCAAAACTTCATGCTTACTTACCTTGATTTTCTCTTGGATTTTTCTCTCTTCTTCTTCCTTGAGAAATGACACCTTCTTTGCTCTCTTTGCTGCTGGTTTAGGTCGGTCTAAAGTGGCTGAAGATGGAGGGAAAATGCTGATTTATTAATTCACACATTTATGGAATCACAGGTTAGGATTTAGTCTTGTAAACTAAAGGAAATCCAAGGGATGAGATTGTGACACCTAAGGACCATGTGGTTGCTTCTAATTGGCCCTTAAGAAGTGTCATGATTGCTGTAATTTTTCTGGTTACAATCTGGTTACTTCAACCAAATTGAGATACATTCGGTTACTTTTACCGAGTACACTTTTTACCAGTAAACTTAACTTTATTCCGGTAAATCTTTTTATACTTTTTTAGAGATATTTTCTTCCTCATTTGATCTCTATAATTTCATCTTGAATATAACAAAATTATTATCCCCAAAATACCCTATATTTTTCTCAAATTTTACATGATTAATTTATCCTATCCAAAATCTCTGAAAACGTAAAATCGGAGAGCAAAATTCTTTTACGGCCTTGAAAAATACTACATTTTTCATAGATTCTCTAACCCTTTTCCTTTTTTTTTCAAAATTACCTCTAGATATTTCAAAATTAATTTTTGAAATAATTATATTTTGGGGATTTTCGGGTATTTTTCAGGTATTTTTTCCAATTTTCGGGAACCTTAATTATACACTGGATAATAATTTTATTAAACACTATAAAGTTTACTAGATTTTCCATATTTTTCTCTAAATTTTTGGAGAACTCCTGGTACCTTAAATGATTATTTTTCCCCTTATTGCCCTTCAAAATTCTATAGACAGAAATCAAGTCCGAATTTGGAAAATCCGTGATTCACGGTTGTACTCCACGAGTCAAGCTCTATCTATTGGGCATCTATAAATTTTTTTTCAATAGTTGACTTTTAACTTTGACTTTGACCTTGATTTTGTCAAATGACCAAAATGCCTTTGCTTGATGCTCACTATGTCACATGCTTCGGCCAACAAGCATCTTGGCTAAAGCCAGTGAAGGCTTGACACTCTCTGTGTCATATGCTTCAGCCAATCAGAATGTTGGCTGAAGCTAACAAGGTCTTGATGCTTTCTATACCACATGCTTCAGCCAACAGGAATGTTAGATGAAGCCAACAGAATCTACTATGGGCTCACTTTGGCTTATAGAAAGTTCATCCGGAGGAGATATTTTATGAAAAACTAAACAATTATTATTTTTATTATCTAGTGGCATTCTCTCCTCCTGTGCTTCCTATCCATGAACTTAAAATCACCTCATAATTACCAGTCCGGACTTTATTTCAGTTAACAGCACATACATGGATATTACACAATTACCCTAGACACCCCATTTATCTGTTGTCTAAACATGACACCAACCGAGCTATTAGATGCATCACATGCTAATTCAAAGTCTAAATTCCAGTTTGGTATAGTGAGTATAGGAGGTGATATAAGCATGCCTTTAAGTGTGTCAGAAGCTCTTTTACATGCATAATTAAAGGTAAATGCAATATCTTTTTGCAGAAGATTGGAAAGGGGTAAAGCTATTTTGCGAAAATCCTTAACAAACCTCCTATAGAAACCATAATGATCAAGAAAAGACCTAAGTCCTTTAACTAAACTAGGATATGGAAGTGATGATATAACCTCTATTTTTGCCTTATCCACTTCAATTCCATGCTTAGAGACTAAATGACCCAACACTATGCTTTATCTACCATAAAATGACATTTTTCAAATTTAAGCACTAGACCTTTTTCTATACATCTAGCAAAATTTTTTCAAGGCTGTCCAAACATGAATCAAAGATCTCACCATACACAATGAAGTTATCCATGAATAGCTCCATGGATAGACCCAAAACTCACAGAATATAGCAATCATGGCTTTTTGAAAAGTCCCTGGTGTATTACATAGGCCAAATGGCATCCTCCTATAAGCGAAAGTGCCAAATGGGCATGTAAAGGTTATTTTCTCTTAATCTTCTGGGGCTATTGCAATCTTAAAGTAGCATGAAAAACCATCAACAAAGCAGTAATTAGTTTTTCCAGCAAGATGTTCTAACATTTTATCAATAAAAAGCAAGGGAAAGTGATCTTTTCTTATGGCATCATTAAGCTTATGGTAATCAATGCAAACTCTCCAAGAATTCTAAACCCTAATAGGTATGAGTT
Organism: Vachellia pachyceras; assembly: GCA_025593235.1. NCBI lineage: Eukaryota > Viridiplantae > Streptophyta > Magnoliopsida > Fabales > Fabaceae > Vachellia > Vachellia pachyceras. The sequence goes on from JANTPZ010139198.1 coordinate 5,321, forward strand.
CATGTTTTACAATAGTGATACCACTCTTTTTGGGTACAACTTACACAGGACTCACTCATTCACTATCTGAAATTTGGTATATAATTCCAGCACTCAATAATTTTGTGATCTTCTTTTTTACCACATCTAAGATAAGAGGATTTAGCTTACGTTGTGGCTGTCTCACAGGTTTAATGTTATCCTCAAGGAGTATCCTTTGGGTAAAAATAGATGGAGATATGCCAGGAATATCAGTCATGGTCCAACCTATGGCCTTTTTGTACTTTTTTAAAACTGAAATCAATTTATTCTCCTCTATTTCAGTCAGGGCAACAACTATAATAACAGAAGCCTATTACCATTGTCTAGAAAAGCATAATTTAAATGGGAGAGCAGTGGTTTAAGCTCCAAGTCATGTGGTTGGATTGCTAAAGGTATGAGTTCTTGCAACTCCAATACTCCCACATTGTGTCCGACAACTGATTCAGGTCTTTTACTCACTGGAAGTGCTGCACCAGTGCTGGAATCATCATTATTTTGCTCTAGAATGGTTTCAACTTCTGCAAAATTACATGGAAAGAACTTTCCATTGCTATAGCTTGAAGAACTAAGTGTTAGATCACCATTAATAAGGAAGGAATCAATAGAAAATGTTGACAAGGTGGGTAAATGAGAATCAGCATCTAAAATGTCATTTTTATTAATTTCATGCAATTATACTTCATGTTCTCCCACAGCCTCATCCACCAAGAGATCAATAGCACTTACACCAAGTAAAGAATAATCCTCAAAGGGGTGTTTCATGGCTTTAAATACATCAAATTTAATTACTTTACCACTAAATTCCATAGTGATACAGCCATATTTTAAACTAATCACAATATTCGATGTTCTGAGAAAAGGCCTCCCTAGAATGATAGGTTCATCAACATATGATTCATTTTCCATATCCAACACATAAAAATATAAATGTGGTGTGTGAGGACTGTGTAAAAGGTACTTGCATAAGTGGAATTGAAGTATCTGTGTCCTCAATCCCTTTTCCTTTTCTTAAGACTAAGAGTTTTATTTATTTCTTGATCCAATGAAACAATTTCTTTTCCCTTAGATCAGGTCATGCATACTTAGAGCAATGAAAACAGCAAGCATTTACAAGTTTCAGTAACAAAAAATGATTCACAAGGCCTAAAATCACCACACTAACAACTATATTCAAGATGCAATTCAATTGAACATGGGTCAGGTGTAAAAGGTTGAACATAAAAACTTTTTTTCCCATGCTGTGACTAACTCAATAGTAAAACAGAAATTTCTCTCTTTTTTTGCTTCAATTTAAGAAAAATATTTTTAGCAAAAAGAAAAAAAAATATTTTCAAGATCAAGAGTATGATTAGTAGCAAACAAGTCTTGTATGAGGTAAGTTGTAGCAACAACCAATAATCCCAAGTTGTCAAAAGAGGGAGAATCCTAGTGGACTCATAAATTCAACAGACTTTTTTCCTTTTTTTTTTGGATAGTAAGCAAGGCAAACTCCAAGGAAATTTTCAAAGGTTAAGCTTGAAGTGAAGAAAGTATGAACACAATGCAATGAATTCATTGGGAGTATCACAAGATATCACCACTTTCGTTAAGCAACTAAAATCAAGTGAGTTAAACAGATTGGTGATAGCAATATATTCCAAGATTGATGCAACTTTCAGCAAGGTATCACAATGCACATATAGCATAAATGAACAACCAATAATAGTAAGATACACAGTGTGAAGATTCAGTATCATAACTTAAATCACATGCAAGACAAGATAGTAACTAACCTAGCTAAAAACCACCTAATTTACAAAATAAAAAAACTAACTAAAAACTAACAAGACAAAGTGTAACACCTACTATTTTTCCCCTATTTTCTTATATTAGATCACTTTAGAACCATCATTAGGCTTTAGATGATTCAAATTGGCCTTTTTGGTGAACTAGAAAATTTTTCTTTTTCTTTAAAACGCTGTAACTATTCACAGGCCCTTCTCCAGATTTCGGGCTCAACTTTGAAAAATCATAATTAATTCTAGAAAACTCAAAATTGAGTGGTTCCAATGTCTAAATTTTTCTTATTATGTGATCTATAAGGGGAAAATACTCATTGTTTTCAATCCTTGCCCATTTGAATCAGTTTATTCCAAAAACATGCACTGTTCCAATGGTCACTTCCAATTTTTCCAGATTTTCCCCTTAGCTTTGAAAAATCATAACTCTTAATATACACATCCAAATTTCACAAACTTTATATCATTTCAAAGCTAGGATGTGTAGTTTCTGAAGGGAAAGTTTCAGCTCTTTTGAAGCTCGTTTGCTATTTTTATTTCTCACTTGAAACTAATCAGTTTTTCAGGGCCTTTGGAACCCTTTGACTTTGAAAACCAATTTTTCTTAAAATTCATCAAAACCTCTTTTTGGTTCATTAACCCACCTCTAACATGCATGATCACTTCTTTACCATTACTTAGCACTTTTAGCCCATTTTCATGCATGCATCATCATATATTTACATGATACATCATGTTGAGGTTTAAGGGTTACAATCACATCAACTTCATGGAGAGTTTAGCAACTCATATACTCATACAAAAATCATGCAAGCAAGAGCATCTTCTTCATTCATCTATAAAATTTCCCTTACCCTTGCTTGAGCTTCCACCTACATGGTTAGTTGGGGGATAATGAGATTTACGCAAATCCTAATAGCAAAACTCAAAACTTGTGAATGTGCATGTAATGCTTTTCAAGAAGTGTGTATGAGCAAGATACATGTGACATGTTCAACATTACATTAACATGCATATGCCAATAGCAATCAAAGTCACATACCATACACATAACACAAACTCATATATCATAAACCAATGCACTACTCACACAAGTTCATAAAATAGCTTTGCAGAGTTAGTAGTCTTGCTACCTCAAGATCTTAGCTTTTCCTTTTTCACTTGAGGGCTCTCTTGAATAACCTTCCAAATGGGCTCTTGAAGGTCTCAAATCCCTAAAGATCATGGTATAACATCCATGTAAATATTCAACCATCAAAATGCAAGAAAACTTGCAAAAACGTAACAATGCTTCCTCTTACATTTTCAAGACCCTTGCAAGTTCTAACTTGATTTCTATGGCCTCTAATACTTCTCAAATCCCTTCCTTATTTTTACCCTACACAAAACATCATTTTAGAGCCATGGAAGCATTAGAACCATCAAAATCCCACCCCCTCTATTTCTTATAAATTTTCAAAAAAAAAAAGACAGAACAAAAGGGAGGGTTTGGATTTTCAACTTTTCTTTCCATATAGTCATCTATTCTTGCTTCCAAAACATGATTCAAGCATCATATGACTCAAACACATTTTCCCTTTTCAAGACCTCAAATGGACAGCATCTCCCCATAAACTCATGGTTTCCAAAGTTTCAACACAACTCCCAAGAACAATTGAAACAACAACAACAACAACCACCATCAAACACTCTTTACTACTTTGAAGAAGAGTTTGCAACCTTTTGTTTCTTTAAAGACCTCTCATTTTCTATTTTCACCTTTTGAAATCCTTGCCTCTCATCTTTAAAAATGGAGACTCCTTCAAGAAATCAAACCATTAGAAAGGTAAAAGAGGTTGTAAGCTTGAGAAAAGGTGAAGATTTGAGAGCTTAATCTATTACCTTGTTGTTGTAAGTTATTCCTTCTTCCTTGAGAGAGTAAAAATGGAGCTTTGGGAGCTTGGGAGAGGAGAGGAAAAATCAGACCTTTAGAGAGAGAAGAGGGGATGGTTTATGAGGGGAAGAGAGAGGAAAAATTGCTTTATGTAAAGTTCTCTTCAAAAATGAAGGGAAGAGATTAAAATTATTAAGTTTTCTCTTAGATGCTTGAGATTGTACCACTTGTCAAGCTCATGTGGTGAGTGAAAAAGGTGTTGTCATTACTCTCAACCACCTCATTAATGACTCAGTTAGGCTAACTAGCTCCATTACTTCCAGTTACTTGATCCAGTGACACACATTTCCGTAAAGCTCCATTATATGATTTGGTGGCATACATTTCTGTAATTATCTTTTTACTTTTCAGGAGACTTTCTCTCTTCATTCCCTAGGCCTCCTTGCCTAGGTGAAATCATGTCCTAACCTAAAACATCTCCGGGTTTCCCTCGTAACTTGTCAGGATTCCTCGATTTGCATGCAACACCGTAAAATATACTTCAGACGGCCAATTTGACTTAAGGGCATGGAAAAATTCTATATTTTTCCCTGATACTCCAGCCCTTTTCCCTTCCTCAAAATTATTTTCGGATTTTCCGTAATTAATTTTCTAAGAAAATCCTTTTTCGGGGCTTTCGGGCACTGTTGTTTTTCGTACTTTGAAACTGCCCGTATCAAATACTGGGTAATAATTTTATTAAATATTTTATTACCCAACTAAACTTTTCTCAGTTCAGGTCTCCGACGTTTGTGTTGATACCTTGTTTTGATGATAACAAAAACTGTGTTAAAAGATTGCAAAATGATTTTTGAATCACAAGCTTTGAGTATTGAATCAGTACTTCTTGAAAATACTCGAGTGTTTTGTGAAAGTGTTGATAGTACTCGAGCAGTGGAATCCAATACTCGAGTGCTGCATGCTTTGAACTTAAGAAAATTGAGCACTTCCAGCTAACACTTCAAGTATTGACATGAAGTATTATCAATACTCGAGTGTTGGAATATGGCACTCAAACTCTGTGCTTTGAAAATGAGTTTTTAGACTATACTTTGAGTGCACACTGTAAGTATTGGTTGACAGCAGAGCCAATGCTCGAGCACTAGGTTTCCAGTACTCGAGCATTGAGGTTTTTGAAAACACTTCAAGTCAACACTTCAAGTATTGGTTGAAAGTATTACCAATACTCGAGTCCTGAATTTCAGCACTCGAGCGTTGACCATTTTTCTAAACACTGTCAAGTAACACTTCCAGCATTGGCTGACAGCACATCCAACACTCGAGCACTGCTTTTTCAACACTCGAGTGTTAAGACTTTTGACAATGCTATCAAGTGACACTCCAAGTGAAAGCTTCCAGCAGAGCCAACACTCGAGCACAGATTTCTAGCACTCGAGTGTTGTGACCTTTCACTAAACACTGGAAGCCAATACTGCAAGTGTTGACTGCCAACACTACTAACACTCGAGTACCAGCTTTCCATTACTCGAGTATCGAGCTGAAAATTTTCACTGTTCATCAATACTCTATCTCAACACTTCCAGTATTCACTTCCATCATTACTAACACTCGAGTATCATTATTTCATCACTCAAGTATTATGATTCATCAAAATTATTTTTATCACTTGCACAGAATATTCGAGTATTTCTAGAAAGTATTGTTAACACTCAAGCATTAAAATATGGCACTCGAGTATTTGATTCTTTTCAAAACACTTTCACACAACACTCGAGCATTGCATCAAAGCATTGAACTTTTCATTGAAATACCTTGAGCAACACTCGAGCATAAAAACCTTATGCTCAAGCATTGTCTCTCTCTCTCTGTGACAAGTTTGAGTCTGACACGCCTCACCTATGCTTTACACCTACTTTCCTTATTTGTGAAACGACATTTTTGAATTCTAACTGCTCTCATAAATGCAGCAGCTTGAAACATTAAATAAGGAAGAAAACACAGGCATGGTCCGAGGCTCGGAGATTTTAACGTTCTTCTGTAATCTTCAACCTCGACTGACTCAAAGGCATTAAATGCCATTAATGCAGAAGCCATTGGTCGTTGATGAGAGTAACGGCTATTGAATGCAGTCTAATGGACATTTCATGAAGTCTCAACTATAAAAGGACCAGCATTCATTACAGAAGAGTAGAACATTCTGAGCATTTTAAAGTCTACATTTACTACGCTCTCTATAATCTTTCATTTATACATTCCGAGCTTCATTATTAGCCATCTACTCTTTTGAGAGAGATATTTAAGGCTGAAATACTTTGTAATCTTGTGAGAAACTCAAAGACAGGGGCTTGAGTTTTTTGGGTTGAAAGTGAGTTAGAAAACAGAGTGTCATACTCTGTTTTAGTGAAAAGAGAAAGAGGGAGTGATTCCCAGTTTGTAAAGGCTTGTGAAGCCTGAGTTTGTTGCAGATAGTGGATTTGGAAATCTCGGGGGTGCCCTGAGGACTGGACGTAGGTCAAGGAGACCGAACCAGGATAAATCTCTGTGTTCATATTACTTTCCCTCTCTTGGTGACTTTGTTTTCTATTTTTGTGAAGTTTAAAGTTCTTAAATTTTTATATTAGACCAATTCACCCCCCATCTTGGTCAAATCCCATTCTAACAGTTTGAAGACTTCTACTACCTCAAATAATTACTTCTCGGTCTTCTAGACCTCCAAAAATCCCTTAATTTACGGAAATGCCATTACTCTTTATACTTTGCCCATATTTACGAAAACAACTATCTTTCTTACTTCTCTCTTAATTACCAAAATGCCAACACTTTTTCTACTCTTTCTTAATTCCAACCTTACCTTGGTTGACTTTGACCTTTGGCTTGACTTTGACTTTCTGTTGACTTTTGACCAAAATATCAAAACGTCCTTATTATTTGATGACATTTTGTGCCTTGGGTCTTTTTAATCAAAATGACCATTTTACCCTAGTCATTTGTGCCAAATGACCATTTTGCCCTTTGGTCATTTTTACTTAGAATTCTCAAGACTAGGGACTTCGTCAATTATTATCCTTCTTGTCTATAGGCATTTTCTTTTCTATTTTCTTGTCTGTGGACCTTAAATCATCTCGTAATTTATCGGTTTAGCCTTTATTTCTGTTTAAGAAATTTGGGATATTACACAAAGCTCGCCCACAACGGTGCCAAAAATTTGATCTCTAGTCATTTAAAGGCCAAATTTAATACTCAAAATTATGCAATTAGTGGCACAACCCCGAGGCTGATCTCTAAGGAGCTTAAGTTGTCTCTAAGTAGTTAATTGGCAAATTAATTTCACAAAATTAAAAGGGATGTTGTTTTGTCATTAAGCTATAAGCAAAATCCTTCTCTAAACTATTATTTATATGTTTTTTTCTCATCAACTAATTGAAAAAGAAATAAAGCTAAAATAGGAAAGTGAATTCATACGTAAACAGCTTCCTAGGAGTTTATAACTTCACCATCATTACTGTGTATTAATCTACACACATGCAAAACACATTCTATCACACAATCTAAGGATGCATTTTTAAGAGGTATAGTTATCAACTACTTCCAAAAGCACTATTGATTAATATTGCCCAATAGTTATTCACAACAATTAGACATAATAGTCAATCAACCACAATGATATGAATGAAGCTACTCTTAAACATGAAGATAATCTCTGAAACTAGTACTAGCAAATCCAATCATAATCTCAATTTATTGATTCGATAGAACAATGTTTAAATCTGTCCAGCATATCATTCATTCAGGAATTAAAACCAAGAATAACAACTAAATGAGAATGATAAGCTCCCTGTCACACAAGCTCCAGCTCGATCGTGACTCCTAGGAAGACAAGATGGATCAACCAGCCATGGAAATAAGGATGGCCACAGCAGCGAAGACAAGCTGGACCCCACGCGCCACCATTATGAATTCCAACAGTGATGACTCGTTCAAGGTCAGGAGTGTGAGATGAATCGCATCAGTCAGGAGGTCCTCCGAAGGATGTGATAGTGCTGAACAAATAAAAGACACAGACTCAGCCCGTGAGATCTGTGCAGTAGCTATGCTCCGTGATGATGCATGGTCTTCTCGAAATATTGGCTCCTTCCTGGATGACAATAAGGTGAGATGGCGCCACGAGTGGAGCTCTAGGAGGCGTGTGGGTGTGAGAGAGAGAAAAGCTCCATGAGTTCTGATGGCTAATGGTGTGTGGTGAAATATATTGACAGTGTAGACGATGGAGTTGGAAATTTTCGGAAAAGGAAAGGAGGCCTTAGGATCTGGTAAAAGAAATGGAAGAGCAAAGTGAAGGTGAAATCTGAAGGCAGCTACGGCAAGGCTCAAGGAGAGACAGAGATCTGGAGTATGGACAAATTGATGACAGAAGGTGGGAGATGACGCCGGATCTGGTGTGGGGGAGTTCGAAGTCGTCTTCCTCTCCTTGTCTGAGACATGGTGATGAAGCTGGAGTCCTCTCTCTTTTCGCTATCCAGCAGCTATTAGATAGATTGGAGTAATGGTAGATGCAAAATATCTCTACCAAGTTGTTGATGTGTTTATCAGAGGATAGATGACCGATGGATAAGGTGATGAATCTCGTGGATAAAAGGATGATACCCCTCTCCAGTTAGTTTCTAACTAATTCCTTCGTAGTTGGGTAGTTAGTTCCTTTGGTTAGTTTTTCGTCAGTTGCACACGTGGATTTACTGCAGTTACGCGAACGTCAAACTTTGTTGGCTTCAGCCAAGAAACTTGTTGGCTGAAGCATGTGGCACAGAGAGCATGAGGACTTCATTGTCTTCAGCCAAGATGTTTGTTGGCTAAAGCATGTGGCACAGAGAAGCTTTCATCCCTTAGCATTAACTTCCCAGTGTCCTACATATTAACACAAACATGATATAATCTTGTGCATTTGAAATAATGATTCAAGAAATTATAAAATATCTCAAACTTAGCAAGTTAGCATTAATTCCTTTAATCTCTTATTAACAAAAATATCCTCTAATTGACTCATTTAAGCTCAAATAACATACTAAGAGGTCAATATTAAGTGAAATTTCTTCATACAAAATATGAATTTATCACGAAAATAGCCTAAATTCGATCTTAGTTGTTAAATAATGGCTATCATCAAATTTTGATGTGAAAGATATGGGAGAGCGGAATGCATACTTGGAGTTAAAATCTAAAGGGATCACTCAAAGAGAGTTCTATCTCTTTAACAAGAGAATTACATTAAGAAAATTCTCGAGCGATTTAACATGAGTGACTGCAATCCCTTAAACACCCCAATAGCTATTGGAATAAACCTAAGTCTTGAAATGTGTCCCAAAACTGAGTTACCTAAGAAAAGAATGCAAAAAGTTCCGTATGCTAGTGCTGTTGGAAGTCTAATGTATACAATGATGTGTACAAGACCATATATCTATTTCGCAGTTCAACTGGTAAGTAGATTCCAGTTAAATAATGGCAAACATCATTGGAAATCTATGAAAAGGATTCTACGATACTTATAGGGCACATCAAATTATGCACTAACTTATCAAGGAAGTGATTTGCGGCTTGTTTGATACTTCAATGCTGATGTAGGCATAGATGAAGTTGAATGAAGGTCAACTTCAGATTATACCTTCTTGCTAAATAATAGCACCATAAGTTGAAGCAGCAAAAAGTAGGCATGCATAGCCGTATATTCTATGGAAGCTAAGCTTGTGGCATGCACTGTGATAGTGTAAGAGGCTACATAGCGGAAAAGATTTATTAAACACCTTGGATTTGGAAATGAAAGTACAAATCCTATGTAAATATGTGATGACAATACTGTAGTCATAGCCTACGTGAAAGACCCCAAATATCATAGTAAGACACACCACATTGATATTAAGTATAACTTTGTGAGAGATTATGTAGCATAGAAGTGATTAATATACAACACATTTCAACCAAGAGTATGGTCACAGATCCCTGGGCTAAACCAATAGTCAAAGAAATGTTTGAGAAGCATGTAATGGCTATTCGTATGCGTGAAATATAAAATTACAGACATTATGGATTGAATTTATGATTAAAGTATTCAATTTCTTATCATTGATTCATGTGTTTGTGTACAAATATACAATGTCTAGTATGTCGTACAGGCAAGTGAGGTAGGCTCTCTCACATGAACGACCGCCTTTAATACTCAGGAGGAGCATGCAAAGATGAGACACTTGTATTCACCAGTAAGGTAGTAGGAATATTGATATGATAGAGAAGAAATACAAGTTATATCGCCCCAGCAATTGTGTAGCATGTCAAGACGAGATTAAATCTATATACATATAAAACATGAATCGAATCATAGGGACCCGCTCCCATAATTCCTATTCTAGACAACAATTCTTCAATACTAACGTCACATAAGAGAGGAGGAAGAATTTGGGTTTCAATGTTGGGAATATCTAGATTAAAAGTTTGTAGGTGTTGATAGAATGTTTCAAAAATGACGTACGCTCTTATAGTATAAGAGAAACACCGTAACATGTGATTCATACCACATGTGATATAGAACTGCAAAAGGGAAGCAAGTGAATGGATCTATACTTCTTTGCTGTGTGAGTCCCAAGAAATTAACATTTCTATTTATGTCATTTGACTTTGACATTATCATGGAGGTATACTTCAATGACTATTATCTTAACATACATCCTATGATCATTATGGATGTGATACAAGGTAATATACTAGGAAAGTGATTAATATCCATAATTGTGCTGGTGTTTGTGACATGTCTCTTATGATATCAATTTTGTGATTTCATAAGTATGGACACTATGCATATGAGAAAGATGATATAAGTATTATACTGACTTGAGAGGGATTAGATTCATCAAGCATATTTGTATTTTTGGTTAAATCTATGACATATGAGGTATAATACTAAATTCAAGCTACACGAAGAAAGATGTCTTGTGCTGGTCTTGTAAAAAAGATTTTTAGTACAAACATCAAAATGGCATCATGCCCATATGGTCACGGTAAAGCACCTGGTATGAAAGAAAGAAGAGAGAATGATGAGGCCCACGATTCCTAATCCACCAAGTGTGAGTGGGAGATGTTAGAATATGGGCCACCCTTATTGGATTAGACCCAAAACACATTTTGGGCCAAAAGCATAAATAAGCATTGTTGTGGGAATGAATTGTAATTTCCCAAAATAGAATTTAATTCTAAAATATTGGTGGGAACAGTTATGTGGTTGCAGAGAGGGTGGGAAGTTATGGTTTTTGAATTTATTTGAAGTGTTAATAAATGAGGCATTATCCCATGATTCAAGGATATAATCATACGGGAACAGACGAGACATTCCCTACACCCTCTCTGTATGTTATTCTCTCCTCTTTGTGCTCTCTCTTCTTTCGTAAAGTAAATTTGTCATGTATCATTTTGAATCCACTCTTGTGATCTAAAGAACGCGTGAGTATCTGTAAATGGAGTTGGATTCTATAGGTACGCCCATATCCTTTAGTAATAATCACAATGTTTCGTTTAATTAGCACAATTAGAGATGTGTATCAGTTACAATCGAAATATATTAAATTGAATTTCAATGATCTTATCAAATCAAAACTATGAGATGAGCACAATTTGAAAAATAAATGTAAGCAGATGAAATTTCCATCAGAAACCTGAAGGGAGTTGGCCACCCAGCTTACCTCAGAGATAAACGAAGTAAACGAAAGTGAGAAATTGGATCGGTTAGGGAAGCTGGGAGAGGGAAGGGAAAGGGAAGCTAACGCTTGTAATTTTGGCTCCAAGTGTTTTAAGTGTATGAAAGGAGAGGGAATGAGTTATTTTAAGTTTTCCTGCGGATTTCTTTTTACAGGTAATAGGAAAATTACCTGTGAATTTTTTTTTTGCAGGAAAAATTCGCAAGTATTTCTTAAATTTTTTCTAGTGATTGAGCCTGTTTAAAACTTTTAAGGAAACATTGCACCAAAAAAGAACTTTCAAGTACCCTAGTGATCCTTCGTGAAAACTTCTGAAGCAAAAATGACCATCAACCCCTATTGAGCTACCAAGAATGTTCTCATATTAGTTCAAGATTGAGACTAATCAGATTATAAACGTAGAACATAAATGTGTTTGTCTCTCGCAACTAGTACGCTCCCTAAAATTTGAACTTATGTTCTCCTTTTTATGGGTTGAACCACTTATCATCTCAACCAATAGCTTGTGATTGCAATTAAAAACTCTCTATACAATTTATTTGATTTTTTTGGATTCAGATAATTAGTTAGATTGCTAACTGACAATTTTTTTGTTTAGATAAACT
>JANTPZ010139204.1:3874-23538 GCA_025593235.1 Vachellia pachyceras
CATTTAATGTATATGTATGTATGTTATCTCAAATGGTCAAGCTTCTTGCTTGGGGTCAAAGTAACTGTAAGGTATATATTTGCTCTTGTACTGGTTTTGTGCCTGTTTGGGAAGCCATTTTCCCAAACGGTGCCCGTAAGCCGAGACAAAACCATCTTGAAATCTGTAAAAACCATCTCGAAATTCATAAAAACCATCTTGAAATCCGTAAAACCATCTCGAAATTTCCAAAATGCCTCAAAATCTGCAAAATCCATTTTCCCAACGGAGTTCCCAAACAAGCACTTTCTCTCTTGAAATAACACTTAATTAATTGCCTAATGTTTGGATGGGTTTGATATTTTTTCCAGAGATATCTTTCATGTAAAAAAAAAGCAGACAGATTGAAATCTAAGCTTCTCATCATGAGATGAAATTAGATATATATATATATATATAATGAGTTTATAAACTAATCAACTTCGTCCGTACACACAAAAGAAAAGTAAGAGATTAGTGAATGATATGATGATGTGAAACAAAAGAAACAAAGTGCCATGCATGTTGCTGTCGTCGTGGGCAAGAGAAAAGAAAAGTCACGGGATTCTTCATTCATCCACAAATTATCTCTCACACAAACACAAAATCAAAATATAAATAAATAGATATATATACAAACAAAGTGACAATATATTTGTTTTCCTTGTTGCCCCACAAGCTACCTTCGCCACCTCCTTACCAGTTACTTCAATACACCTGTATGCATGCACATGATTTCGCTCTATCTGTTCATATCAACATATATACGCATGCATTATTCATATTCTACTTACAGTACTATCTTTTTTTTCCCTCTTTAGTTAAATTCGCAAGGTTCGGTTCACTATATATACCACTCCTTGATAGTAAAAAATTTACATTTGAATTTCATCATATATGTAGTACATTATATATATATATATATATAGGGTACGTGAATGCCTAAATGAATTAGCAAAGAAATGGGAAAAAACTTTTATCTACGGGATGTTGATTGATGCCTACTATCTATCTCTAGCTATATTTTTTTCACATTCAATATAACTAATGTGTCACGAGATGCATGGCTACATGCTATATATGCAGTCCATTGGGTTGAAAAAAATATAATTAAGTTGCTGCAATTAACTAATCATTGTCATGATTTATTCATTTTTAATTAAGAAATAATAATTAAGTATCATTAGTTAATAGGCCAAAAGTTGTGTACCTAGTTATGTAATATAAATACATATTCATTAACCATCCCCTTAGTTTTTTTTTTTTGCAAACTTAATAGGAAGATGAGGTATGTGTGTGTCTGTCTATATATGTCCAAATTTTATGTGGCGGGGGGTCATTGACATGTTAATTAGAAATGTAAGTAATTGAAGTTATATATTCTCAACTAGCTTTTGGACATACCATTAGATAATAGTACAATTGAGGCCTTTGGTTAATTAGAGGATTGTAGTTTTAAGGCCTAAATGGTAATTAGTTAATGTCCTACAAAGGGATGTTAGCCAAGGTGGCTAGGAAGGGATGCCCACAAAATTGGCTTCACCATTTAAATTTGTGCCACAACCATATTAGCATTTAGCAACCATTTACATATAATTTAATTTTGTAGAAACACGCATGAAGCATTTAATTTTTGTAAAATCACGCAAAATTTACGTCAAATTTAAAGTAAATTATAATTTTTATGACGTCAGAATAACACACGAAAACCCTCATCTTCTCTAATCATAACCCTCCATTTTATCAAAGGTCACAAACAACCCACTTACTAATATGTTATCGTTTTATGGGGAGAGAAGGAGGAAACCATATTCCTTAAACAAAGCAACAAAATAGCAGTAAGCCGTAAGTGGATAGTTTATGATCATTAAGGAGGATTAGGATTAAAGAAATAAGGGTAAGAGGGTGATAAAGAAAACTAGAGGTTGCCAGCTGGATGCCCATGTCCATAAAAGTAAAGGAAGAGAATAAAAAGCAATAGGGTTTGGGAGGTGGGAAGATATTTTGCATCATCATTAAAATGAAGCTTACGTACCTATCGGTGTAGCTAATTTCTTTTATAGGTGAGGTGACCCCAAATGCACCGCCCATCTGCCCTTAATATCAATATATCAATATTTTTCATCCACATATATATATAAATATTCCAAAAGAGAAATAATTTATCAATTTCTTTTCTTACTAACAAAACTACCACACTCCACAATTACCACATCTATGATTCCCACTCAATTTAGTTGCTAATTAAAATTTATATACACGTGGGTGATGATCAAATTGTGGCCGGGAGGCTGCGCCGGCAATTCAATAATGCATAGGTTTTAATTATTGATTTTCTCTTCTTTTATTCTGAAAGTGGAAAAAAGTTTAATTAACATTTATTTATAGTTTTGTAATGTGTACTTGCTCTATACCTATGGCTATGAACCTAGAATTATAAAACTTTTCTATGACTAAGAAAAAAAGACTTCATAGAATTCAATTACAAGACGGAAGAGATCCTATATATGCAAATCGCTTAGTTAACACTCATAATAGGATTGATTTTTAACTTCGTAGTTAAGTCTAAAATAATTTTAGTTAACAAATTCGGGGCCTATATATATGTAACGTACTGTTTGGCCAAAAAAATATGGTACGACTGAAGTGAGTTTTAGAGAGAGTAAGGCCGTGATTATTAATTAAGTTGGCATTCATACTTTGTGTGTGTGTGAAGCATAAGGCGTATAATTTCGCCAATAAAGACTAATCTTTCCAAGATACTAAAGGCAAATGGTAGACTCCTTCTAATTAGATCGATACTTGAATTCGAACCTCCCAACCAGAGTTATTAGGAGAGCCTGGGTCTACCACTCGTAGCTTATTAAGCTTGTTATTTAGTCAGCTAATTATGTTTAGCTTTTAATCTACTTACATCCTTGACTTTGGTTTAAGAGAAATTCAATATTCTAATAGAGAGGCTAACACTGATGAACCCGTATATTAATGATTTGATCAGTTAAAATCCTAGATGAACTTATCTATAGATCTTATAAAAGGCCCCATAAAAGCTTATCAAACTTTTGCAATCTAACCGATCAGTTAAAAATCTCGATGAACTCATCTTTAAATCTTTAACTATAAAAGGCTCTATAATAGTTGATCACTTTCTTATAACCTAACCATATTTTATCACAAATACAAATTACAAATTAAAACTTGTCGAGGAAAAACTTCTCATTCAATTCCTTCATGAAATAACTTATTTGCTCCTTAAATAGGAAATTTGTTGACTCAAAATATTAAAAAGATAAGATATCATGATGTAATCTACTTAAATTGAGTCAAAGAAATTGATATTAAATTACATTCTTGAGATCCCTAATTAATACTCATATATCTATAATAATATTCTAAAATATAAACTAAATAATACATCCTAAATATCCCTAAGGTGATTCAAAATATGTAAAAGATATATCAAATCTTTCTAATAATTTATTGAATACAATGTGACATTTTTAAATAATAAAATTACATAAGACACAGAAACAAAAAGACTTAATTTTCTTCTTATACGTGCACCTGTTGATATATGATAAAATTGACATAATTTTCATCTATGTTCCTATCAGAGGCCTTTGCAATAATATTTTCGAATCGCTAGATTTGATGCCTGAGCATAAGAAAATGTAGCACGACGACCTTAATGAAACTGATAAAATTAATATGTTTATTGAAATTAATTATGATATATATCAATATATCATCAACCTCTGAAACCAGAAAAGTGTAAAAGAAGACAAATCTTTACATGAAGAAGTAAAATTGAGTGAAGGAAGGTCCAAAGAGCACCAATTACTAGAAAAATACCATTTAGCGATGAAAAATCTATCGCTAAATGACTATTTTTCGTCATTAAAACGAGGGTTGCTAATATTTTCCATCGTTAAATGGAAATTTTCTGATAGAAAATAACCACTTAACGATGGATTTTTCCGTCGCTAAATGACATTTTTTTTATGGTGACCGCTTGCGGCCGTCACAAAATTCCCTCTTCTCGAAATGTCATTTTCTGCCCTTAAAAACACTCTCAACGGTCAACTCCCTCCCTCTCTCTCTCAACCCCATTTTCTTTCTAGAGAGAGAAAAGGTACATACATGCATACACATATTTATACACATGTATAAATATATAAAAAATAGATCAATTAAATTTTCATGGACTATAATACATGTTCATAAATTCTAGCCCTATCGAATCCCATATTTGCCCACCACCAGTACAGCAGCCAATTAATACAATATCATATTTACTGCAAGCCCTGTGGGTATCAAGAGACCAGCTAATAACAATAATAAGTATACCGAACCAATAAGACCTTGTAAAATCCATCCCAACTTGATTATTATAACTATATATTATATACACTTCGGATATATTTTTGTGTATCATTATCATCATCAGTTTATGGCAATTGCAGCTTCAACCTCATCCACCACCATGAGGATCAGCCATAGCCACCACAACAACAACAACCACCTCGAAGACGACGACAACCACGAGAGGAGGCTGCAGCCGCCACCGGCAGAGGCGGACGGCTGTGACGATGACGGTCACGAGCAAGACGTGGTCATGCCTGGGTTTCGCTTCCACCCAACTGAAGAAGAACTGGTTGAGTTCTACCTTCGCCGTAAGGTTGAGGGCAAGCCTTTCAATGTTGAGCTCATTACTTACCTCGATCTTTATCGATATGACCCTTGGGAGCTTCCTGGTATCCCTCTCTCTCACATACACATACACACACATATCTATATATCTATATCTATATTTTATGTCGTAGCTTGATTCCCTTCCCTTGAAGCAACCGTGAGATAAAATTTAATCATCACCTCCTTTTTCGTTCTCGTTCCCACGCACAGTAGTAAATATCTGTATTCGTATATATGTATAAAATAAAGCTTCCCTGTTGTTGAAAGAATCAATTCTGGCATGTGATGAGATATTAATTGATTATAAATCCATTAATAACGTTTATGTTGATGGATGAGAGAGAGCAGGTTTGGCAGCGATTGGGGAGAAGGAATGGTACTTTTATGTGCCGAGAGATAGGAAGTATCGGAACGGTGATCGGCCGAACCGTGTGACTACTACTGGGTATTGGAAGGCCACCGGAGCTGATAGGATGATCAAAACAGATGGCTTGAGGTCCATCGGGCTCAAGAAAACCCTAGTCTTTTATTCTGGCAAAGCTCCTAAAGGGATCCGAACCAGTTGGATTATGAACGAGTATCGCTTGCCTCACCACGAAACCGAACGATTTCAAAAGGTACACACACGCACGCACGCACGCACTAGGTAGCTAGCTGCTGCTTCTTCAGTTTTGAAAAAGATTTCAATAGTACTAAACAAACTCGAAGCTTATTGGTAATGGACTAATGGTGATGATGTGTGTCTGTGTGTTCTTCATTCTCGTTCCTCTTGGTCTAATGGTTTGGTAGTGATGATTAGTAGTCAACCCTAGTTTTATGGCTAGAAGAATTCACCTTCATTTGGATCTAAAGGCTAAAGCTATAGTAGCTCTCTAGCTCGCCAAACTAAAAACTGTTTATATAGATCAGACCGAGAGCCGTATAGACTTTCCACATACACCAGTTTTATGGCTAGAAGAATTCATCCTCATTTGGATATAAAGGCTAAATTAAAAACCTCTATATATAGCTCAGACCGAGAGCCATATAGACTTCCACATACACTAGCTAGCTCATCTTCATTATGATTTACAGACCAAGCTTTCTTAGTTATACATTCTTTTAATGTGAGTGGTTCCCAGTGAAATTTGCTTTTCAGTCTCTGAGCTATAGATATATTTGCCTCCACTAATGAACGTAGGAGAGAAAAAGGCCACCATGAATGACTATAGTTTAATTCTCAGTATTCTCAATAATTAGTTTCAAGGTTTAATTAATCACCCGATTAGGGGTGTCTAATGCCCTTCAAAATTTTTCAGCTTCCCAAATGTTTTTTAAATTCCTGTTTGTTCATACATAGTCTGTAGTTAATTACATTGTATGCACCGTTTTTCCTGCAGGCTGAGATATCTCTGTGTCGAGTGTACAAGAGAGCAGGCGTAGACGATCATCCCTCTCTCCCTCGTTACTTGCCGATAACATCATCATCAAGAGCTTCCCATCATCATAACTCTCACAAGAACAAGCATGATGTCGTCAATAACCAATTAATGGCTCATCAGAACAACATCAGATTCCTGGGACATCATCAATATCATCAAACTGACCAAGTTGTGGATAAAGTGAATCATCAAACTGAGGAAAACGGTACTACTAGTGATCATCATGCCAGCAAGTACAACATGAATCTGCAGTATCATCATCAGGACGACGGGTTAATGCTCATGCATCAGCAGCAGCAAGCACAAGCCGATCAACATACAGCAGAAGCTTCTAATAATTCTTCCTCATTACCATCTAATAATGAGAATATAATCAATGGCGCAATAATGGTGGATGATGGTAATCTGAATCGGCAACCGAGTTATAATTATCAGCAGTTGCTACAGTACTACAATAACATTTACGCTCCTCCTCCTCCTTCTTCTCAGAGTCATCAGCAATATTATCAGCAGCCCCACCACATGCATCAGTTCTCTAATAATAATATTCTGTTGCAGCAGCCATCATCACAACAGCAACAATCATCAACAATGGCGGCTCTTAATAGTAATTCGCTTCCAATTAACTCTTTCTCTGGTAGATTGTTGTGGGAGTGGAATCCAATTCCTGAGTCATCAAACCGAGACTTCACTACCATGTCCTTCAAGTAATCAATCATATGATACACGATATTATTACTATATATGAATATGATCCAAGACACTTTAGTTTATATGCGCTGATCGATGATTTCTCCACTATCAACTCTACTAATACATCGTATGTAGCTAGCTACCATGATTATTTCCTCTTGCTCTCTAATGTGATCTTAATCATTATAGATTTGAATTACCTATCATATATTGTATGACTCTTATTATTGGCCAAATTGATTATTGTTCAGGGCATTATATTTTACGGTTGTAGGTTTGAGGTTTCAACGATTGTTTTACTAGCTTGTAATTTTCTGTGATGGATTTGGTGTGTACATTCATCAAACCAAGAGGGTACATTTGTTGAGAATCAACACCAGAAATGGGAGAGGGGTCAAATGAGCAATTCACAATAGTTAAAAAAGAGTGGAAGCGAAACCAAGTCTAGTAAGAAAAGCTCAAAGTCATTTCACTTTATATACACACATTTTTTTTTTGTTGGTACATAAAAATTTAGAGGAGTTAGATCACAGGAGTTCATCAGAGTCAAAATATGTCTTTGCACTCATAGGCTTCACACATTAAATCAAGTGCAAACTCAAACTTGACATCCTAACTATTATAATTTCCAAAATAAATCGAGTCATTGTTACTTATAAGATGAATATATTCAGTAGGCTTATAACTTTCATTTTCCTTCTTGTAATAATGCTCACTGATGAACCTCATTGACTTGATTTATCACGTGAGGCCTCTCTTGGATTTTTTTTTTCAAGTTTTATTTGGCAATTTGTCCTATATAAAAAGTTGTGTTCCCACAATTGTTACATTTGCTTATATAGGATTCACGTAAAAATTAGAATTCTATGTACCTCTTATGTATATCTCTGACAAAATTTTCATGCTCCTCTCAAATTTCAAGGATAGAATATAATTTAAGAGTACTACTGTTTAATTAGAATTAAGCAGCACATCATAGGACAGAATATATGACTAAGAGCAATTTTGAGTTTTTAATACTCCATTAGGTCCACGATGCAAGTCACTTAAAAAAATTCTTTAATTCACAGTATAAATCACTTTGAGAATAATTAATATTTAGTTGTTCTCACGAAGTATGGTACTGCGGTTTGTCAAGTTATTTGGTGCCTGAAGAATTTTTTTTTTGAAGCGACTTGTACTGTGAACCTAATAGAGTATTAAAAAATTCTTTGGTACCGTTTAGAGTATCGAAGCATGGTACTGTGGTTTCACACGTATTCTTTGCGGATGATGATATTGGTTTATTTGTGGAAGCAGATATGGAGCAAGCAGGGGTTGTAAAGGCAATTTTAGATGATTTTGGTGAAGTTTTCAGGCGCAAAGTTAATGCAGCCAAGTCCCATATGTTTTTCCAAGAACGTTGATCCTGCAAGGAAAAGAGAGATTGGAGAGTTTTTTTAATTTCACACCAATTGTGGACTTGGGAAAATATTTAGGCATGCTCATCTTGCATGATCGCATCACCCCTAGGACGTATAAGTTCATGCTGGATAAAATGGATGCTCAGCTGGAAAACTGGAAAATAAATTTCTTTATCAGTGGTAGCAAGACATACATTGGTTTCATTTGTTATTGCAATGATGCCATATTATGCGATGCAAACGACTCTGCTACCGTTAAGGACTTGTAAAGAAATCGATAAGCGCTGTAGGAATTTTCTTTAGGGGAGCATGCCGGGTCATACGTGACCCCATTTAGTGGCTTGGGAAAATGTGTGTTCGGTGAAGGAAACGGAGGGTTAGGCTTGAGACAGGCTCGCCATCAGAATCAAGCATTCATGACCAAACTTGGGTGGTCATTGATCAATAAACGAGATTCTCCGTAGGTTTAGTTCTTGAGAGAAAAGTATAAAATAGGGACTGATATAATTCCTAAGGAGATGAAGAGGAAAATAATATCTGCGACGTCGAGGGGCATACGGACCAATTGGGAATCAGTTACGCAGAGTATTTTTTGGAGGGTAGCCGATGGGAGTAGGGTGTTGTTTTGGAAAGACCTTTGGGTCCCACATTTGAAACAACTAGAGGAGTTAGCTTTGAAATCAATACCTGATGCGTTCCTAAATCGAAAGGTCAGGGATGCTATGGAGGCTAGTGGACAATGGAGGCGGCTTATACTTGAGAATTTTCTCCCACCACATGTTTTGTATGCCATTAGAAGTGTTCACTTTTTACCGGCACTCAATGAGTATACTCCTGTGTGCAGGGATCGAGTAATGGAGCTGGTCGTATGATTTTTTAACTGCAACTTCTGGCTGCGAAGGACAGGGACCCTAGAGGATGGTGTGGAAGCTGAATGTGCCACAATGGTATCGTCTATTCATTTGGCTTTGCGTTCATGGTTGACTGTTAACAAATTAGTCCCCATACAACGAGGAAGCAACACATCAAGATCCTGAGGTGGGTGTCATACGGAGCAGGAAACGATCTTGCATGTCTTGAGGGATTGTCCATTTATTAATGGCATGTGGAGACAACAAGTACCGGTGGCTCGTCATGAGGAATTTTTTGGTGTGCACAACCAATGAGAGTGGTTCCTCTGGTGTCTGAAGCAAAAGTTCCCAATTGAAGGGAGTGAATTTCGATTATGGTTTGGTATTCTATGTAGACATGTGTGGCTGGCTTGAAATGATCATGTGTTTAATTAGAAATTCTGGAGGACCTCAGAGATCCTAAGGCGCATGCAGGCAGTGTTAGCATGGGGGTCACAGAACTTGATTGTAGGACGGGTGACTGAGAGACTGGACCACTTGTGGAAGCCCCTACCACTGCGTACTGTCAAAATTAACACTAATGGATATCATCATTCAGACGGAAGCGATGTACTTGTGGGGGACTAATACGTGATGCGGGCGGGGAGGTGATTGCATGCGTTATGTACAAGATGGGGCATGGATCGGTGATGTCATTAGAGGCTTGAGGGTCTTATGGGGTCTGAAAGTTGCAGCAGATCACAGCTTTCGTCGAATAATTGTTGAGATTGATTGCAGTGACCTGTTCAGCTATTACATTCTTCAGTCTCATGCATATACTCATTCAAACTGCGATGTCCTTCACGAAGTATTGACAATGATGGCAAGGGATTAGGATGTTGAGGTGCTGCTTTGTAGTAGGGAAGCCAATGCTGCAGTAGACAGTTTGACACGTTGTGCTTGGGATATGGCAGTCGACTTGTTGACTTTGAATGCCCCGACGGATGGGGTCGAGGAACTCGTGAGAAGGGGTCATCAGAATGTAGCTTTACTGTTGGAGAGTTAGTGTCTGAATTGCTTTGTCCTTTTACTATAAAAAAAAATTAGTCGTTAATTTTACTCATGTAATTAATATTTAAATGTGATTCCTATAATTTCTCTCTTTTTCAAAATGTCATGTAATATGGGTAAAAATTTTAAATTCTCTTGTGAATTTAAAATGAGTTAACTCTGCAATTTTTACTCTAATGAATTAATTATATATAGTAACTTATATTATTAATAACCAAATCTAATGATTAATAATATTGGTTGATTAGGGAGGACTAACTAACTCCCTCCAACAGCAAGAGCAAGAGCAAGACCAATATATATTATTACTCTGTCTTGTTTGTTTCTGGAAATCTAGATCTTGTCAATATATGCAAATCAGTCAAACATTGGAAGAGATAGTAATTAGACCCACAAGCTTAATTAATTAGCCATTTCCATTCTCCCCAGCTGATTAATTAACCTAATTTGCAATTTTATTTTTCATCATTCTCTTAGCTAACCCCTCCTTAGACGGCCTGCAAGAAATTACATTAGATGTGCCTCTGCACTTTCACCAATAAAACTCCGAAATGTTATGCAAAATTATGTTAATCCTTCAAAGTAGTCCAAAAATTAGGTCTCTAGAGATTACAATTCTTAAGACCCTTGATTAAACGTTATGTAATAAATCAGTTCTTTTTACAATCATTGAAATGCAATAGATAGACGCAGGAGAATTTAAAAAAGTAAACTTTATTAATTCTCCTTGCCGTGAGATAAATAACAAAAATAAAGTAAGTCATCAAAATTTGCATGCTTACGATCTCTTTGTTTAATAAAAATTTTAGTTTGGCCTCTCCAATTGAATGGTCCAAGCAAGTCCCTTCAAAACTTGTATGGGACCTGATTTATCAATCTTTTTGGTATACAAATGAGTCAACCGTGTTACATAATAAATCGTTATATTTAGGTCATCAAATTGTTAATTAAGGTCAGTCATAAATTTTAGATGAATTGGTAAGAGAACATACAAAATTAAATACAACACACGCACATATTTCTGTAATGAATCGTGTGGTTTTTTAAGTTGTGAATGGTGTAAACTTACTTACGAAGCTTAATTAAAGAGATATTATTAAATTTTTCATGAAATTAAAGGTAATAATATACTTTCATGTTGTTATTGGGTATCAAAATTTTCAAAAATTTTAAATCAAAATTTTCAAAAATCTATGCATTAATTTGCCAATTGCACTTCTAATCTCTACACAAACATTTCCGTAGATATTAATAATATTTGAATTGGTAAGATCCAAATTTAATTTCAAAGGACTAAAAAATCCCCATTGATGCAAAAAATTGAATCCCCATAATAAAGAGATCACCCACACACACAATTTTGAGAAGGCACTGGCGAGGGAGGGTTATAATATAATTTAAAAAATTAAGAGGCGAGGGACTTGCTTCTCTCTTTCTATGTCTTTCTCTATTTTCTAAAGCACTTTACAAGACTTGTATCTTTCAAGTCAATAGTAATGGTTCCTTGATATGCTCCTCCATAACGCTCCAAATAATAAATTGACGCTGAAGCTGCTCTCATTTATCAATAATCATATCCCAGAGGGGTTTTATTCCCCCCCAAAAAAAACCACGAATCCTCAACAAGTGATTCAAAGGGTTTTGTTCTGTCCAGCCACTAAATATCTGCTTATGTCTGCCAAACTACATGCTTATAGCGGTTGATCTCACGCGTTCAGTGGCAAAATAGTAAGAAACACAAATACTCGGAGTTCACCAACAAACTAGTTTTGTTTTTATAATTTCAAGGTATCCTCTCATTCAAGATAATTTTGTAAAACACTGTCGAATGTTAAACATGGACATGTGTCTCTACAGAGATTCAAATCTTAGTTCATCATATTGTTAAGAATTATTTCCTTTCACTAAACCCAACCTGCAACCAACAAACAAATTACTTGGCTACTTGAGAGGGGTTCAAGAAAGTGCAAAACTATTTTTTTTTTTTTTTTTGCTACAAAGTGCAAAACTATTTGATTGTGCAAGAATGAAGCCTATGTTATCATTTGCTTTGGAAGGTTTGGTGATTTGCTTCTGCGAACTGAGTTGAGGCAGATCCAATATTACAAGGTACAGGTATACATGACAAGTCAGAGGTGAAAGTCAGAAATGGATTTCTGCTTAATTATGACGATGATATTGAAAAGCCCGATAATAAACAGTTGAGAAATCAAACGTCATAGTATAAATATCACCGGGACTTTCTGTAAGGTGTATTTCTGTTTTCAATCACATGAGCGAGTAATGCCATTCTAAAGCTCCCAAAATTTACTAGTCTCTCCAATTTAGCGTCTTACCCCCACCACTTCTGTTCACAGATTTGCCGCAAGGTTAGAAAATACCTATTATGATTGCTTCAAGCTCAAATCCCACCAGATGAATTGACTAAGACACCGAACCTACTTCTTGAAGCGTAGCTCTTGGTGATTTGCTCATGTGGGGTAGCAGATAAAAACCATGGCTGATCATTTATATGCAACTCTCTCTCTCTCTATATATATATATGAGATCAATTTTTGGGTATTAAAATAAATAATATATTATATACTAAACAAAAATATTTGAAGGAAGCTGAGTTTTCAAGTCATGCCAACCATGACTCAATGATTTTTACAACACCTTAAATGCATATTTGCTATGCATGAAATGAAAATGACCGTTCTATGAAACTTTCACATGACGCAGTCTCTTACTAATTTCATCGTCGACATATCCTGCCACCATTTGCTTTCAAGACATCATTCCATTAACATATAGAACATGAAAGCAGATCGATGTTATAATAGTGTCGCAAATGGTTAAGTCAAAAAAATCCATGCATATATTCAATTGCTTTTACACAAATTCTGCTAGTAACCGGGTCTTCTAAACTTCCCCAAGTATTTGTCTTAAAACACTATTGCATAGACACAAATATCATTTAACAGGGGGAAAATCGTCTATATCATCATATGTTGCCAGAGATCAAATAAGCAGTAACTATCACACTAAAACCTTGTGATAAAGTCCTGAACAACTTGTTCAGCCAATCAATAACTAAAGGAATGAAGTTTACTCCCTATAATTTCAATGTTGAAAATCATACCTGTCATGAAAAACTTGCAGGAGGATTTCAGTAATAGACCCTAGCCCTTGTAAACTACCATGGTTAATTATCAGAGTTTTGGAGCAATTATGCTCACAAAACCTCTACATTTAGCGGCCATAATGGGAGATTGATATTAAACATGGTCTTTAAAATCTCAGACAAGTAAACACCAATCAAAACATAAACCAAGCCCAAGGCTATATTGATGTCCTCAATCAAAATAAATGAGTTCCCGAAGGTGAAGAGGGTGAATTTCAGCCATGAAAAATTTCCATTGATTGTCTGCAAATCTCAACATGCATACATCTAGAAAACCAGGGAACAAAAAGGAATAAGGGGACTTATGATGCCCCACACCAAGAAAAGAAAAGAGACAATAAAAAACAATTAAAAAGGAGAAACAGTGTTCCAAAGAATTTGAATATCACTGACAATGATTATTGACTTCTTACATCACAGATAGCCAAAACAAACAAATTTTCAATGAATTCAAGCAAGACCAGATTTTACCTCCAAATGGTAAATGACAAACATATTGTAAAGGGTAAAAATGCAAACATACTTGGGCAGACAGAAGGCATAACTATGACCCATCCTATGATTACCTGCCACTTATAATAAATCGAGGATGCCAAAAATAGTGGAAATATTTCACAATAGGAACTTCCCAGTCACCCCTGTAAGTCACCAGGTACTAATGACCAGAAATTGCAAACATAGAAGAAAGGGGAAACGGAGAAGAATTTTCAAGAAAGGATAATGAAAAAAGACCTTAGATTAATTCTTCTAGTATTCAGTATTCATAGAAGAATACGATTGATTAAAAACACACTAGCGATTCAGAGTAAAAATAGCATATTATATAGAAGATAATTTTAACCATCGTTGTATATATGTTCCAAGCAGAAGTAATCTTTTTTTCCTTTTTGGTCTGTGTTTTGGGCACCTGTAATCTAAATACACATTATTTGCCGGCAAAAATAAAGGAGACCAAACAAGATAAAAAACATACAACCCTTGACAATATGTACAGAATGATATTTAAACTTGACGTATAAGAGGCAGCTACACAGGCGGTATGTTTGAGAAAGAAAACCCTTTGTATCCCTTGTAGGCAAAATAAGCGATCCGCGTATAGTAGAAACCCGGAATGAACAAGATGATACCCAGTATTGCAAAGAAAAGCCCTGAATAGGAACTCAACTGGTTAGAAAGCCCCTACTAGATAATGATACAGTAACAGATGCTGAATTCGATAATATCAGATAAGTCTTTCAAATTTCCCCAGTACTTCCAACAAATTTCCACCCACCAAAGAAGGCAATAACCAATCATACAATCAGAAGGGGAAAAATCAACTCCAGGGCGAGTATTGATTCTCCATAACTCTAAGAGGGGGAAATATAAGAAAGTTTATGAGAAATGACGGCTCTTCTCATTAAAAAAGAAATTCAGCCTTTTTCTGTTTTCAATCGGGCGAAAAATAATAAACAGGGAATCTTAAAATTCCATGAAAATGAAGAAAAGGGAAGGGCAAGGAAGAACAAAATGGAATACCGTGAGCTGTGTCACCACCGACATGATTGTAGGCCATAATGGAACCGATGATGATGCCGAGGGTTCCGAAGAAGAGGAGAGCAACGGCGAGGGCGATCTCCTTGATGGGAGGTTTGTTGTTGACAACGTACGATGGCTCCATCATGATATCCTCGTCGGAAATCGAGAATGCGTGATCGACGTACGCCATTGTTTGAACGAGTGAACAAGATTCGCCTGACACAAGATCACAGAGCTGTTTCTCTCCGAAGTGAGTCCTGATCCTCAAAGATTGAGCTCTCAGATTTCCGCAATGAATGAACAAAAGTGAAATGAAATACAGAGAGAGAATGCTGAGACGCGTGAGGGAAAAGGAGGGCGGGCTGAATGCAGCTTTCGCGGTTTTAACCAAAATCTGGTCAAGTTCGACAGATGAAAAGACTCCGTTTTTATTTGGACCATTACGCCATTACTCATTAGAATATTTCTAAAGTCGTCTTCTTTATTTCTTCCCCTTGTATTTTCACCTAAAAAACAAAGACAAACTATGCGAAGTACAGCAACATATTGAGATTTAAAAACTATGAAAAGTAAATTTATTTATATTATTTTTCCTTTTCAGTAATAACCAAGGGAAAATTACGATTAGCTGCGCATATCAATTAAATCTCTATTAAAAAAGATACTCATGTTTAGTATTGATTTATACCAATTATTTATAAACCATAAATGATAAAACTCACTGATTAAATATGGGTGAATTTGTCCGAACCTAAGTCCCATGTTACACAAATTTAATTAAATCAAGTCAAGTTTTTGAACCATATAGCAGATGTGGGCTCTGTTTGTTTTATCCATTTTGCCAACGGATGCGTTTGCCGAGACATTTTTCCTCTCACATAAACTACCTCGAAATCTGTGTTCGTTTTCCCAACGGGCTATCGAAACAAAGCCGTGATTATTTGCAAAATGGAGGAAATACTTGTGATTACAAGTAACGTGTGAGTTAAAGAAAGAGGAAGGCAACGTGCACCAGTTAGTCAGCTGAGCAATAGAATGGAGCCATCTGGAAAAGAGGGAGCTAGTCAATTTTAAATAAAAAAATCAGTGGATCCATGGTTCATGGGTTAGTGAACGTGTCTCATCCTCATCTCCGGCCCAAAAGAAAAAAAAATCTTGCCCAAAAAAAGAAAAAACAATCTAGAAGGGCCGCCTCATCTCTCGTACAAAGGCTTCTCTGATGCCGCATTAACCCATGGAGGAGCAACGAAGTTAACCAAAAAAAAAAAAATTAGAGTGAGTTGTATATAAAGACTCACCAAGGCTAATACATACTACTACAAGATCCAAATTGCACTTACAGATCTTCTATCAATAAGATCCTCACATTAACAATAAGATTTGAACTTAAGACATTATGAGATGTGAGTTAATTCATCACCAGCAGGACCAATTTTTATTGTTAGATTAAAAAAGTAAAATTTATACCAAATGATCTTGTAAATTAAAGTTGGGTAAGTGGCAACCAGTGTAACCAATAAGCTTTAATCCCAATAAAAGAAATTTTGACCGTCTAAAAACAAAATATTGTGTTTAAATCCATGTGAACAGAAAAATGTACTGCTGCCACATAGCTTCGTCATCGGTAGGGATCATTCTTACGCTGATATCATCTCAGGGATCAGCAATTTTTTTTTAACAGAGATTGGGATACAGAAAAACAGGTTACTCTGTTTTGGTTCCTCAGAAATTTTTTTAACAGAAATTGGGTCTGTTTAGGAACGTGTTAAAGAAGTATTTTTACATATATGTAAAGAAAATTATCTTCTTTTACAAAAAAATATTATTGAACGGGTTTTTAACTTTTTCAAACAGATAGGCAAACAAACCTATTGTATACTGATGTTCCAGTTTGTACGTAATTCTTCTGATTTTGAGTAACAAGGGGAAGAAAAGAGCCCGTTCGTACTTTAAGCACGGAATATACATACTGGAGTTACACGAAAATGTCGTAGGGGATGCCGTTATTGTCACTTGATCTTTTTGTCAACGGTTTTGGATTAGCCTTTTGTTTTAGACGATTTGGTCGGATGACTATCACTCCCATAAAATCATCAATTAACATGAAGTCTTAAAAACATGTGAGTGGTTAGTTTAAATTGTGGGAAAATGAGTTTATTATGGCTTCTTATTATTAACACTTTGACTTGTTAATTCACCGTCACTTGCTATGCTTTATCTTGTCAAGTTGTCGCATCCTGATCTTCATTAATGGCATTGTAGCTTGTTTTGTTTTGACATGTTATAGTTACACAGTGACATGCACTTTAACACGTTGACAAATTGCAAACTTTCCTCGAAAAAAAAATATAGAAGAGAAATAAACGGCCACTCCATCCCTACAGCAATTTCTATTAAAAAAATGAGAAAATCATTGTAAATTTCTGCTAGATGACGATGGAGGGCGACATTAGAAGCAATATTGTCTCAGGTTCCATACGACGTGGTAGGGAACCTTCACGCTCAAGGTTTCCAAAGTGGGGCCAAAATCTTAATTTCTTTACACATTCGTGCCCAATTCTTGGAACCTTCCCTACTCTGCTGACTCATCCTCAAAATTTCTCTCTGTTTAATGTTAATATTATGCTTAGCCACCATCTTGATCACTTCTATCTACTGCAGTTCTAGGGGTCTTGCTCGTTGAAAAATCACAGAAACATTTTAAAATCATACCCATTTAGAAAACCGGCAAAACTGAAAGAGGTTTTAGGATCCATTTACTTCAGCGGGCAGGATCAGGAAGAGCAATTAGAAAGATCAATATGGGGAACTGTCTGGCTCGTCAATCTCATTCTCCAGATTCTCATCGCAACTCCAACAGTGGCGCCAACAGCCAACAATTGGGTATTTGCCTAAACTGGTCTTGTTTCGTTTCTCACGTCTCTGATATCGATTCACATTCATTTCATCATCTTCCCTTTTAATTTCTCAGTTAGAGAGGGTTTCCCTTGACTATTTATATGAGATCAAGCGGCCGAAAACAACTCTAAAACGGTTAAACAAATTTTGTGAGCAAAGCAACCAAAAAAACAGCAAACTAGTCACTGATTTGTTTAGTTCTTTTGAAGCCAGTCCTGGGTACTCGAAAAGAAGTAACATTCCTATATTATTAGCTCATATTTCAATTTCTTGTCAATTGAAGCTTAAATCAACAAATGAACTGCAAAAACTTGTCATGATGTTATCCAAGCATCATTCCTTAATTAACTAACAAAGCCTGGCTCTGGTAATTTCGCAGGGAGTAGCCAATTACCGGTTAGGAACAGTAATTCGAGACTGTTGCAGAGTACAAGCAATTCGAATTTGCTTGGACAAAGCAGCACATCTGCGGGAAACAGCAGGCTATTTGGACCGAGTAGCAGTAACACATACACAACCAGCAATACTAATACATCTCTTTTAGGCTCTGATAGCAGCCAAACGTTAAAAGTAAGAGGTGAAGAGGAGTTCCCTAATGGGCAGATCTTGGATGTGGCAAACTTGATGGATTTCACAATTGAGGAACTTAAGGCTGCAACTAAAAATTTCAGAGCTGCATCTGTACTAGGAGAGGGAGGCTTTGGCATTGTGTACAAGGGTGAACCTAGAGGGAGAGCATCATCAAGAGGTGGGCGATCGGTTGTCGCCATCAAGAGATTGAACCCTCATAGCACACAAGGATTTATGGAATGGCAGGTGCTGACATTAATACTCTACGGAAAAAAAAAAACGGGTTTCATCCTTTCATTCGTGACTAATTTATGTATATGACGCTGATTTTGTGCAGTCAGAGGTGAATTTCTTAGGAAGGCTTTCTCATCCTAACCTTGTCAAGTTGTTTGGATTTGGAAGGGAGAATGGGGAGTTATTTCTGGTGTATGAATTCATGCACAAAGGCAGCTTGGCTAACCAGCTATTCGGAAGTAAGAACTAACTCATCACATTGCTTATTCTGAATCAAAGGGGTGGGCACTGATGGCATAAGGTTATAAGTGGGATTGAACCTGTGACTAACCACTTATAGGGAGCTTTCATGCCACTAGGATGCAAAGCAATTGCTGACTGGACACTTTTTATGGAAAATTCCCCAGAATTTCTCATATAATTTTCTTGATTATGTATGTGCAGGAGGTTCAAATGTACAACCACTTCCATGGGATACAAGGTTAAAGATTACAATAGGAGCGGCTAGGGGCTTAGACTTCTTACACTCATTAGAGAATGGAATCATATACAGGGATTTTAAGCCATCCAATATCCTACTTGACAAGGTAATTAGGTACCTCAATGTTATTTCTCTGCCTGAGTGTTCCAGAATCATTTTGTTTTTGGTTGACTGAAGAACGAAACTATATACGTATATAACAACAGAAAATACAAGACAATTAACAAAGTGTCAAATTCTGGAATCATATTCCCTGATCATACCATATTGCAACAGAATAGTTTTAGAGGACAGAGAGAAAAACCATATGTGCATTTAGTTATTCATGAACTGAAAGAATGTTGTGTTCAGAGTTCAGTCTAACCTATAGCTCTGTCACAGAATTACAATGCCAAGTTATCAGACTTCGGTTTGGTCAAAGCATTTCCTTCAGGTGATAGAACTCATGTGACAACAAGGGTTATAGGAACTCACGGTTATGCTGCACCTGAGTACGTTGCCACAGGTAAGTTACCCAGGTTTCCATCTTCAACTTCATTATCATTTTGACCAATTGATCATTCAGCTGAACAAAAAAAAAACTGTTGTGAAATAGTTCTATTATTGATGAAACTATACTAATTCTCTCTTGGGAATGTACCAGGTCACTTGACTGTGAAAAGTGATGTG
>JANTPZ010139206.1:0-11748 GCA_025593235.1 Vachellia pachyceras
TTTCTCCTAAACACAAGTTACAGCAGTTATTTCAGCAAAAGCAAAGGTTCTTGCTTCAGATGCTTAACTCTTTGCTCACTACTAACATGCATTGTCGATCAAGGTGCAGCTAAATGGTTGGTTCAATGATGTATGGTCAGAGAAAAGAATTATGCTATTTCTGTTTCCCTATTCCTTGGCTTCATTGTTTTTAATGTGGTTATTGTTACTAAGACAGATTCTATTGCTCTTCTTGTTTTGGGTAATAATTCAGTTGCTCTTTACAGTCATGAATTGAGAAAGAAGTGAATTGTGAAGGCTTCGTGTGCCCTGCGTGTTTGTCCATGAAGTCTTTGTTACTGGCCAATTTCCATGTCCCATCTTATGGTTGATTTTCTTCTATGCTAGCCACCTTTTCTCTTCTTTTGAAATATAATTTTGGTGTTTGTCTTCAGGGGAAAAAAAACACCAGTGAATGAATTAACTGTCCAATTATGATAAAAAAATAAGAATTTTGAGAACTTGGCCATCGGGATTGGATTTGACTTCTACTTTATTCAACACAAGTTGAATTTACCTGTAACTTACCTAAGACATAATAAATAAGTGGCTATTAAAGTAGGATTTGCCTGGTTTTTTTTTTAATATATTGCGATAATTAGCTTTTTAAGGTGTTCAAATATCTTTCACTTTCATTTTGTCTTGTTATAAATGCTGGAAAGAGCAGATATCTCATTTATAATGTCCACCTTTTACAAAATTACAAGTTGGATGAGTAATCACTTTGTAAAAGTTGGTTTTCTGGGCATAGATGATAGATGTAAAAATAACATTATTTATGGCTTGTTTGGAAACTTTTCAGAATAGTTTTTACACATTCCGAGGTAAAACCTAGGTTTTGAAGAATAGATTTTGGAAAATAGCTTTTACAGATTTTGAAGTAAAACCTAAGTTTTGAAAAGTGATTTATGTTTGAAAAGCTATTAACTTTTACATATTTCTAAGGAAAAAAGTGGGTAGGAAAGAGAAAAGAGAAAAAAATGAAAAGTAGGAAAGAGGAAAGGGAAGAAAGAAACAGTAAGAAAGAGGAAAGAAAGAAAGGTATGAAAGAGAAAAGAGAAAAAAGGAAAAAAGTATGAAAGAGGAAAGAGAAATAAGGAAAAAAGTATGAACGAGGAAATAAGAAAAGTAGAAAAAAGAAGAAAAAGTAGGAAAGAAAAAAACATAGGTTTCAAACCGAGGTTTTAAAACCAAAATAGCTTTTCAGAAAAATTTCTGTAATTGGACAAAATCTAAGTTTTAAAACCAAACCTAAGTTTTACAACTAGCTTCCAAATAAGCCCTTAATCCTATTAATGACTGCCACACAGGGTATTGTTAGAGTGAGAAAGCCTGAAGCTAATCCAACACTGGAAGTGTTTTTCTCTAGCTTGGGACGTTTGAAGATGATCGTCTCTACCAAATTGTGAGTTTGCCTGTTTTTCTTCCCCCTCCTCCTTTTTTTTTTTTGAGTGAAAGGAGGTATATTAAATCCTGAAAGAAATACAAGGAAAAGCCAAAAGGCAGTAAAACATAAATGAGCAAAAAACCAGTCCTACGAACAAAAGATAGGACCAGAGAAGCAAAGCAAAAGCTTAATCAGAAGGAATCAGATTACAGAAGTCAAGAGTGTGGACGGAATGCTCAACAAGTGCAAGAGCACTATTGACCAGCTGAATACAAGGAATAGCCGACACATCATCACTTCCAAAAATCTGACAATTCCTAGTAGACCAAAGCTTCCAACAGATAATGCCAAAAAAGGTATTCCACAAAGTATTGCTACCATTCAGTTTCAGGTTCGCTTTCACCCAATAATTGAAGGGAAAAGCTAGAAAAGTGTGAAGGTTCTCGGCTGGCATTATAAGATTTCAACAAGTTCTGGCTAGAATACACCTCAAGATGTGATCAATATCCTCAGGTTCTTGACCACAAATCCCGCAAGTCTCATCATCGGGCATGTACCTTCGAACCCTTTCTTTGTTAGTGAGAAGTCTGCCTTTAGCACCAGCCATAGGAAAACTCTTACTCTCTGGGGTCCTTTCCAGTTCCAAGCAAGACTCCAAAGTTTGCTCTCATCATCCCACTGGTCCTGCATCAGAAGATCATAGGAAAATTTGATAGAAAATTGACTTTCCCAGCGCCAGGTAATAGATTCTTGAACATCTTGATCTTGAGGAGGATTAAAATTGCTAATATCCTGAAGTATCTGGTGAGGGAGTTTATCTTGAAATTCATCCCACTTCCATTGACCATCATGGTGTTGGAAATTGTGCCCTAGGGTCAATCATTGTACTTCGCACATTATTTATTTTAATGAATTTTCTCCATTTAATTATCATAAACTTTGCGTGTTTATCATGATAATTGCATCCATGGGTAAATTATGAATATTGTCCTAAATGCCCCTGGTCAGTTATCTATGTGGGAACAAAGATAAAGCAAGACCAGTATGACTTTGATAAGGTATGGAGATACAAGTCAAAGTCGTAGGCATTTGTAAGAGTACAAGGTGCTGGACCGACCCGCTATAAAAAAGCTACATAGATCAAGTCATTAGCTTATCTCATATGTAATCACGTCACAATGCCCTTCGACCTGAGATTATCATGGATTCCTGCATGAGAGTCGCTAAGCTTTGACCTAGTCAAAAGTCATCTTTGACCGGGTGATGATAAAGGCTATGATCGGGCTTAGGGGTTTTTCATGTGGAGGAATGTGAGTAATCAAGATGGGATTTGTCCCTCACATTAGTTGAGAGATATTACTGGGCCCCTCAATGAGTGAGTCTGAAAAATGTATGACCATACTGTAACGAAAAAGGGTTTTTCATTTCTTTGATTAAACAATTCAGGGATCGAGAAAGCAATGGTCGGGAATAGGAGGATGATGTCATCCATGCCTCATCCTTGATCGAAGTATCGCGTGACAAAAGGGACGTGATGTGGTTGCGTAAAAGGTTGCGTCGTGTTAACGATCCCCGTATAATTTGGGTAATCGTAATGTCTTGCTAGAGACCGCTTGCGACTTGTGAGCTAATGTTGAGTTTAGCCCACTGCCAACTTTATATGGGCCTACAGAGTCGCACGCAAGAACAGCCCAACATAAGCTTTATTTCTAGGGTTTATTCGAATTTTAAATATATGTGTATATATGTTGAAATTCGAAATTGCACAATATTATATATATAAATAATATTTGTGTGTGTTAGTTTAATTTATTTGATAAGTTAAATAACTAACGTCAATTTAATTTATGAGGATAAATTAAATCTGTTGGCTCATTATTTGGATTAATTAAGTGGATATGATTTTATCAGATCAATTTAATCCAAGTTAAGATTGCAAAATTCGAATTTAACATTTTCAATATTGAATTTCAAAATTTAATATTAGATCTTGATTATCTTTCAAAATTTGAATTTCAAGATTAGATCTAGAATATCTTTGAAATTCGAAATTTAATATTAGATCTTGATTATCTTTCGAAATTTGAATTTCAAGATTAGATCTAGAATATCTTTGAAATTCGAAATTTAATATTAGATCTTGATTATCTTTCGAAATTTGAATTTCAAGATTAGATCTAGAATATCTTTGAAATTCGAAATTTAATATTAGATCTTGATTATCTTTCGAAATTTGAATTTCAAGATTAGATCTAGAATATCCTTCTGAAATTAAAATTTGAATTTTTCAAGATTAATAAAAGATTAATCTTTTATTATGATGTACTCTATGAGTTTTATAAAAATAAGTGCTCGTGGACAGAAGAGGAATCCAATTTTCAAAATTGAGTCAATCCTTGAGCCAAGAAACCCTAGAGAGAGAGAGAGTGGAACAAAGAGGCGCTAGCACGCTGCTATTGTTGGAGACTGTTCGCGTGGATACCGGTAGAGGGAGGTGATTGAAAGAATGTCGGCTCCTCGTTATCGGAAGTAAGAACGCGGGATGTTGTGGAACCTGAAGAGATCCAGACGCAAAGCAAGAGACAGTCTTGAAACGCAAAAGGTACGCCTTCATCTCCTTGATCTAAACGCCTTTGACAGATCCGTATTTGGGATTAGAAAATTTTAAATTCCGCTGCGTGTACGTTCTAATCCCAACACTTCTTATGTAAAAGGTTAAGAGAAGAAGATGTGCTATCATGAAACATAGCCTTAGATAAGTCATTTAGGCGTCCCATCATATGTCTCTTTTTACGACATTTGAAACCACACTTTATGGCTCCATATCTTAGCACGTTCAGCAAAAAGGATCACATTAACAGTCCAATTTTCATCCCAACCATCCTTAACCAGGCGCTCAAAATCTTCATGCAGAACCCAAGAGGCATTCACCCGAAACGGCTTCGATACTTTTAGTTGTCTAGGAGAAGTTGGAAGCATTCTGAGGAAGATGGGTCTATAATCATATTTATACCATGGAAGAAATCTCACCATTACATTATTAAACTTGTCCATAAAGGCCGTATTAGCAAGAACCCTATCAATTCTACTTTCACATCCCTCACGTTTTCAAGTGAATTTTGGTCCCACACATCCCAAGCCAGTTAATGCAAGTCCATCAACCCAATAACCGAAATCTCTATCCACAGAGGGGGTTCGAGATGTAAATCTCCTTTCATGTTGATAGAGTGTGCAATTAAAATCACCACCAATCACCAAAGGGCCCACAATATTGCTTCCAATCCAAGATAGCTTATCCCACAATGGGACTAGTGTATACTGAGGTAATGAGAAACTCATCATTCCCATTTCTTGCCCGAGCGTGAATAAATTATTCTGCTGTGTCTAAAACTTCAATAGTCCAATTTGAATCATGCCAGAGAACCCAAACACCACCCCGAAAGCCGAGAGCGTCCACAATCTTAAAATGAGAAAAACTCAATCTACTAGCAATACATTCTGCCTTCACCCCTCTATACTTAGTCTCAAAAATAGCAAGCAAATCAATATTATATTTAGATTTCACCTCATGAATAAGGCCCACAAAAAAATTTATTTCCTCTACCTCTAACATTCCAGAAGAGACAATTCGTAGGACAACATTGTTTATAGAAATATGGACTGTAAGGCCCTCATTTTTATCTATCATTGTCCCCTCATGCATTCTTGAAAGACTTGGCCTGCTACCGTCCTCATCTCTCAACTCATTTTGGGCTTCTGTTCCTTCAAGGTCCATCGCTTCCTTATTAGTCTCCACTAATCTCAGGTCCTTGCCTAAGTCACCTATGATTGATGGGCATGATTCCCTCATGTCCATTAACGCACTAAAGAGATTGGCTGAAGATAGAAAAGATTGCTTATTGGGCTTGGAGACACTTAGCCCCACATCGCTTCTCTTAATCCTCGCCGCCCTATTCTCTTTGCCGCCAATGGTCACACGTTCCTTCCTTCTCCTTGCATGGTCAACAGGGACCCACTTGCTTTTATAAGTAACATCTTTCCCAAAATTTCAGGACTCCAAATTTGCCCACTTGAGAATCTCGCTCCTAGCACGTCATTACTTAAGTTATGAGAACCAAATCCCATTTGCTCGCTAACGGCTGTGATGGCAGGCTTATTCTTCGAAAGCTTTTACTGATTACTCGTTCTGGTCTCCAAATAAATCAGGGATGCTATTTCTTCACCGTGGTGGCCGGACAACCAAGTTTCACGCACCCAACTTATCTGGTACCTATGTATCACCGCCGATGGAGGCTACCGGTGTGCCCTCTTGTGAATGATCCCGCTTTTGGGATATTTTCGCCTCGTTAGCGTCCATTTTCTCTCTCTCCTTTTGTACTTTACCTTCAGCCTCACCAGGGTCCGACTTGTTCTCCTCCTGAGAGTCAAAGTGAAGCTCTGGGCAACGACCCTGATAGTGTCTGTAAAGTCCGCAATGGAAGCAAATGAGGTGAAGGCCCTTATACTCCACGAACCTCCGTTTCCCAAAAATGGTAACTGTTGAAATCAAACGCTTTTTCAGATCTAGTTCAACACAAATGCGAGCAAACCTCCCCCGTTCCCTTAGATAAGTCGTCGAGTCCACTTTCAAAGTTTTCCCAATCAAGCCTCCAATTTTCCATAGGCTTTCAGATTTGAAAAATTCTAAAGGGAGAATCGAAATTCGAATCCATGCAGCAATTTTCCTTTGACTCTCTGCAGTCCAAGGATCAAAATTTGGGCGTCACCGTTGAACAATCAGATAATGATCAGCCACCATCCATGGACCTTCAAAATATACATAATTCATATCCTCCTCGTTAGCGATCGACACAACAAAGTACCCATTATCCAGATCCGTGATTTCAAAAGCTTCCCTTGTTTTCCAAAGTCTGTGCAGAGCTACTTTTATGCCCAAGATTGGAATTGTCTTCTCTAATAACTTAATAATCAATTACTTGCGCCATGGTAGATACCATTTTTCATATTCTTCATGGGTCACTACAAGCGTAGGGAAAAGATCATCATCCTCCCCTTTCTTGCCATTCTTCCCCGACTTCTGATTGCCTTCCACTCCATCTCCAAAGAAAGCATTCAAACTTTCAATATGCTCATGCCATGCTTTTTTGAAAACACTACTCCCTCTCGAGTCTTTCGAACAGGAAAACTGGTCATACTTCAACAGCTTGTCCCTATATGTTTCTTCACCATCAGCCTGTTGAGTCTCATCTGATCCCACTTCCCTTTCCTCTAATGTCTGCTATACCTTTTTCTCACTCCGCTCTCTCCCGTCTTTGCCCTCTAAACCCCCTTCGCCATCTCTACTCTCTCCTCTTCCGTCGCCATCCTCAACCTAGGGTTAGAAAAAAGTGCCTAAAGGTAACTAATGTTATATTAAAACGTTTTTATTATAGGCGGTTTCAACGAGAATGATTGAAAATGATATTTTAAGAAAATCAATATATATTTTTATAAAGAATTAGATTAAAAATGATGTTTTAAGAAAATCAATACATTTTTATGAATAATTGATTTAGCTCCTACGTTAATGACAAAAGATAATATATAATATTAATACTTATTTGTGCATTCCAATTTTTTCATTTAAATGGATCTTATAGTGAAAGTCAGAGTCCTGCAAAATCAGATCCAAGCATTGTGGGATGATATATTTATTTAAATTTGATTTTTCTGGGTTATCCATAGCTTGAATGAACATCGTTATTTAAAACGGGTGAAGATCCTCGTTCTTGGCTAAATTATTATGGCCAAAATCATCTTTAATGGAAATGGGTCCTCTGCTGTTGTTAAAAATAGCAACTATGGTGTTTTTACAGTAGATTTGGAATATCTGAATTAAATTTAAATCATTCAGATTTTTGTATAATAATTAACAAATAAAGTAAAAATATTGTATCGTTTAGGTCAAATTTGGATGTCTATCTACGGTTAAAACAACAACACAAGTTATCCGTTTGGGAATGCAGTAGATAATTACTTTTACGTAATTCGAGGTAAACATGTGAAGGAGATTATCTCGTTTTGCAGAAAAATACTGTTGAACGTATGTTTGGCTTTTCCCTACATTCCATCAAACAAGCCCAAGGTCATGTTTTGGAAATCCAAGTTTCTTTCTAATTTATCCAAAAAAATAAAATCTTCCATCAACTAATTAATTGTGAGTCTATTGCAAAATAAGCTGGCTATAATTGAGTTCGTTATAAATTTTATATTTATATTAATAAAAGTTGATGATCGATCATGGAAAAAGGAATATATTCATATTATTTTTTATTAATTGTGATGTGACATTGTCTTTTAAGACGCTAAATATAATAAAAAGACTTTTTAAGATATTTTAAAAAATTAAGTTGAATTTATCATAAGGCTTTAATTTTAATTTGATCCCTTAATTTTATAAATTATTTTCAACTGTTCAAACATAACTAGTAGTTTCATATAACAATTTTGTGTCATTTCGTTATATTCTGAATATTAAACTTAACATATCAACATTTTTGACAATGTTTTATCAACATTTAAAATTTTAACCTCATCATTATTTTTTTTAAAGTGTTAGGATTATATAATTAAAATTACACTTTATAAAATATTATATCAAAATAAAATTTTGCATAAATCTAGATGATTAAAAGTACACTTTTGTCTACTAAGCAAAAAAATGACTTTTTTTTTTGTCAAACTTTGAATAAAAAAGACAAGTGAAATTGTTATTGTAAATCCAAATGATATGCTATCACTTTCAATCCAATAGATTTTGCCGCCTGTTATATTAAAATGTCACAGTAACCAATTTTGACAACTTGGGGTTGGCATAAGTGTCAAACCTGGAAGATGAAGAAGCATATTGGTTTGGAATTTGGATTATCAACCAACACAATTATTAGAATTATTATTTATTGATTTTGATTAGTTTGGTATGAAAGATGAGAAATTTGTGCACATTTATTTACAAAATCTAGTTTCTTGGCCATACAACAAATCTGAATTTAACACTTCGTTTAAAATAACTTTTTTGATCCTTGTTTAAGATATTTTATCCCCACCTAATTGACAGTGTCTTCATACCAAAGTGGGTAAATAAACAAGAACAAAGATTAAAATATATATTTAGTCATCTAAACTTACGAAGAGTTAGTTTATTCCACTAGTTTAAAACGTTATATGAAACTATGAAGAGTTAGATTAAAATTACAGTGTCTTCATACCAAAGTGGTTTAAAAAGTTCATTTGTTATTAAAAAAAGTTCATATGTAGACTTTTTTTTTAACACTGTTAGTTTCATTTGTACAATTTCTTTGGAACCTTATATAGTTGATAGGCACATACTTAGGGTTGAGCAAATAACCCGGAACCCGGTGGACCCGCCCGGGCCCGGTGTGCATTTGGCCTGTTTGGGCCCACCCGAAAAGTAGCCTGGAATGGGCGGGCTTGTGACTTAAACGGGATGGGGCACGTGCACTCCCTCGGGTTGCTTATGCCCGCCCGTATATTTATAATAATTTTATATGTTTACTTTATTATAATATATATTTGGCCTTATAACCTAGCGATATGCCTTGGCCTGATGGTTTATGGCTTGGTTTGAAACACTTGGGATCTGCGTTGATTCCTCATTCAGTCATTCCAACGTTAAGTTTTTTAATCCTTTTTTTAGCATCCTCACTTGTCACTTCCTCTGTTCCTCGTTCGAAAATGTCTCTCTCTTCCAAAATCCCCTTATCACCTCCTCATTACCCTTACCGGCGACGACCAGCCCCACCCCTGCCCCACCCTTATCGGCTCCCTAAGAAGAAGAGTTTTGGAAGTCT
Source organism: Vachellia pachyceras (assembly GCA_025593235.1). NCBI lineage: Eukaryota > Viridiplantae > Streptophyta > Magnoliopsida > Fabales > Fabaceae > Vachellia > Vachellia pachyceras. The sequence continues at coordinate 9,277 of JANTPZ010139206.1, forward strand.
CCTAAGCATCCATCCAAATGACGCTCTCACTTCCGTGTTCTCTCTCGCTTCGCTTTCCCAGGTTTCTCTCTCGCTTCACACGCTCGCTGTAGCTTACATGGTCTCTGCTTGTCGTGCTATAAGAATGATATGAGTATTTCAAGTTTCATCTATGTCTTCCTGCATCCTCTTTTTCTTAGATTTGCTTTTTTTCTTTTATTTTAATCCATGTCTTCCTGCTCATCGTGCCTCGGTCGCTGCCGCCAACTTCCGCTGGGAATTTTTTTTTTGACTGGATCTGTTGCTTTTGGTATGATTCCATTTTTCCATTCTTCAATTTCCATCCCCACTCCCCAGAGATGAATCTCCTGTAAACCTCAATCTGAAAAAAAGGTAAGCGGGCTGCCCGCTTACCCGCCCGAACCAGGCCAGGTTTCGGCCAGTCCGTTCAGTGCGGGCTTAAACGGGCTCTTACCGGGTTACGGGCTAGCCCGTACCCGGTTAATATTAAACGGGCGAGCTATGGGTCAGCCCGTCCTGCCCGTTACTCTGCCCTACACATACTCATGGTCCTATTTGTATAAAAAAGAGAGGAGGAATCTATTGGTCTTATTTATAAATTATTTTATTAAATTTTTTACATGAATGTACAATTTTGTTGGCAAAATCCGCAAAATCAACAAAGTGTATATAGTTCGAGTCGCGTTCAAATACATTATTATTAAGTTATTCCGCAACCCCCTAGATATGTAGGAAGCAGTACTCTTCAGGATTAAATGAACCCTTCATGTAAGGATACATGGCGACAAAACTATTAGAAGATAATAGAACTCAGCAAGAGACAAAAGGATTTTCGATCTCCAAGATTCCCTTATTCTTCTTATGTCTCTTATTTTTGAATTTTCTCAAATGAAGATATAGAGAGATTATTTATAAACATTGAAGGGATGCTTGAAAAGATACCTCTTGAAGCAATCTAACTCTTCAATTAAAAGGTTGTAACTTTCTGTGTTAAAATATTACAATAATATTTGGAAAAACTATTTCTTTAACACACTCATATATTAAATTTGCAACAATCCCCCACATGTTTCAAAAGAAAGTACATCATTAGATGAGTTCATACATGGATATAATCATTGTATTTGATGGTCCTATAGACTTGAAACCAAACCTCTTCCGATAATACTTAATACATAGAGATGCTGGTGGTCCAATGGACTTAAAACAAATAACCCTTGGGTGTGTATTAGAGGTGTTAGGATCATATTATACCCCAAATTTTCACTCTTAATGGCAGTTTTGTGCATTAAGACGGTTGTGCGTATGTCCTGGTGCATAATGAATGCTTTAGAGATTTCGCTATGATCTCATGGGAGCAGCCTCACTCTACATTCATAGAAGTGATTTCTTTTAAGTGTACCGCACTAAATACATTATTTTGTAGTATCATGAAATCATTAAGAGTTTTTCACTCAATTCTATAGACGTACATTCTAGTACTTTCCTGTGCCATAGAAAGGGACTAGTAATTTATTTTAATACTACCAGAACTGACAAATGACTTGTTCTTACCCACGGAACCCTCTTCACAGGATCATCAATAACAAAGGTTGGGTTGTCATCGCTGTCGTTTTTAAGTTGGCTTCAGTCCCATTTCCCTCGACTAATTTGTTTCATCCTAGGGCTATGTTAACGGATCCGATAGGTCAACTTTAGACCTCACAAAATCGATTGAGATAACTCGATATTTCTTTAGTGCTTATTCACATAATATCTCAAACGATTTCCACTTACACCTTTGTTCTCTTTACAAAGGTTGCTGCCACCTAGCAATTATAACACATCAACAGTATATGTTGATTTTACATATATTTGCTAAGAAGTTTTCAACAACTGAATCTTCTATTCCAGATCAATGAATTCTGATTCACACAACATTTTAATTTTACCACCATCAAAGGTGAAAATTGTTGATACCTTATTTTGATGATGACAAAATAATTTCAAGAATTATAAAGCTTAAATTGTTGATGATTATGTGACTTTACTGAAATACTCGAGTTGTGTGTTTGAATACTCGAGTATCAAGGTTTTTCATACATTTAAAATCAATACTTTCAAGCAATACTTGAGTTTTTGTTGAAAGTGTTGACAATACTCGAGTTCTTGATTTCAATACTCGAGTATTGGAGGTTGAAAATGTTTATGAAATCCAACACTTCAAGAGAAAACTCGAGTACTATGATGAAGTGTTGCAAACACTCGAGTGATCACTTTGAACACTCGAGTATTGGTGTTAAAATATGCTTTGAAAGAATACTCCCATGTGAAACTTGAGTAATGATGTTGAAGTATTGACAACACTCGAGTGTTGAGTTGCAATACTCGAGTATCGGGCTTGATTTTCAAAATAATATTCAACACTTGAAGTAGAACACTCGAGTTACAAATGGAAGTATTGACAACACTCGAGTATTAAGGTTGAATACT
>JANTPZ010139213.1:2378-35167 GCA_025593235.1 Vachellia pachyceras
CAACTGTCTCTGGAATTTCTTAGGGTGTCAATACTCTAAAAAATTGCTTATCAAATCACCTTAATTTTTGGCAGGCTCATCTGCTCTTGCATTTCATGTGAGATATACAACTGTCTCTGGAATTTCTTAGGGTGTCAATACTCTAAAAAATTGCTTATCAAATCACCTTAATTTTTGGCAGGCTCATCTGCTCTTGCATTTCATGTGAGATATACAACTGTCTCTGGAATTTCTTAGGGTGTCAATACTCTAAAAAATTGCTTATCAAATCACCTTAATTTTTGGCAGGCTCATCTGCTCTTGCATTTCATGTGAGATATACAACTGTCTCTGGAATTTCTTAGGGTGTCAATACTCTAAAAAATTGCTTATCAAATCACCTTAATTTTTGGCAGGCTCATCTGCTCTTGCATTTCATGTGAGATATACAACTGTCTCTGGAATTTCTTAGGGTGTCAATACTCTAAAAAATTGCTTATCAAATCACCTTAATTTTTGGCAGGCTCATCTGCTCTTGCATTTCATGTGAGATATACAACTGTCTCTGGAATTTCTTAGGGTGTCAATACTCTAAAAAATTGCTTATCAAATCACCTTAATTTTTGGCAGGCTCATCTGCTCTTGCATTTCATGTGAGATATACAACTGTCTCTGGAATTTCTTAGGGTGTCAATACTCTAAAAAATTGCTTATCAAATCACCTTAATTTTTGGCAGGCTCATCTGCTCTTGCATTTCATGAATTCATTGAATGGAAACAAGGCTTCTTCTGATAAGCAAAGGGGTGATCTCAAGTCAAGTGCAGTGCACTCAGTTGCTGACCTTGAGGCTTATATTGCTGATTCATGCAAGATGGTGGCAAATTCATATGGGCTTTTCAAAAGGAAAGCAAAAGAGCAGGTAAGCAAATTAACTTTATTATTCCATTTCTTGGCTCTGCGTCAGGCTTTTGTAGAAGCATCAGAATTTGGCTGTCTAAATGTTGTTTTTGAAATGTATTAATTTCCATTGAGGTCTTGAATTGGTGGATTAGATGACCTTGTATTGCTTACTGTGCTTATTAAGATATTATTTTTCCTTCCAATTAGTTTTGGAGAGGAGTCAGGGAGGGTGACTAGAGTGGCAACAATAGAAATTCTGGTGCTTCTGGTTTGGCTTTCTGCATGATGCACTTGTGATGCTTGACCATACCTTAACCATTGATTGACTTTGATGCCATGGTGGGAATTGTCTTTTCATTAATTTTTTTAAGTGGAGGAAGGTGGGGTAGGGAATACGCCTTATGCTTATCTTCATTTGACAGGTTTTTTGCTTTGATTGTGATGTAGTTAGATATAATAAAAATTCTATTAAGTCACTATTTGTAGTTTTCAGGCCATCATATCTGTTTCCTATAGAAATGCACATATTGCTGTTACCAATCCATATTGCAAATGATGGGCGCAGAGTTGTAACTTGGGCTAGTCCCACCCTTAATTTTCTTTTTCAAAATTAAGAAAGGGGCACAGTTGGCCCAACCAAATCCTATTTCATAAAACTCAAATGAATCTGATCCGACTGGAATTGATTAATCAATCAGATGAGATTATGGCTTTCGGTTACTGGATATTTGTATTAGACAGACTTCAAATCCAGATGAAACCAGCTACGACAACAACAAGCCTCGAATGGTTATGTGGGGTTAGCTACTTGTATTACAGGACATTATTGTGCTCTATTAATGATCAACTCCTTAGACATTAAATGATCCCTTTTGATAACTTTCTTGAGTGTTCTTCTTGGTCCCATTCACCTAATGAAACCAATTGATTAAAAGTTCAATAAAATTTATTTTTTGTTTGAACATAAATATGATATATCTTTGTTTTGTGTTCTTTGTGAATTTTGTTTAAGAAACATTAAGGTTGGACTTCCAAAATTTTAGAGGATTTGGATTAGGCGAGATTGATTGGATGAAAATTATAACCTTCCAGTTAGGTTGGTCCAGTTGGTTAAAGTAAACAGACCAAGAAAATCTGTCCATGATTGGCATGGGGTTATTTAACATGTATTTTGCTACTGAAGACCATATTCATCGCTGCAACTTATAATTCATTTTTCTTGCAGGGGTGGACTATGTCAGATTCTCTTCTTAATCCTGGTCGAGCTAGGCTTGTGTCACCTTGACGATAGAGATGATATACACATTTTACCCTGGATGATGTTGGGTTTTTGGTGCAAAAGTTCCGACTGCTATGCATGTGGACTGAATCATACTGAGAAGTAAGCTTGGATAACTGAAAGGAATGGAGAATAATAAGTGAAGGAAATATGTGATGTGGATGTGCATCAAATTTTCCCTTCTCTTTTCCTCTACTTTCCTCAGTTAAAATGTATCCCAAGGCCTAAAGGCATTGTATCCTGTGAAGCTCAAGAGAAACCACCATATGAAATTCATACGTGGTCGAACTTTTCCACTGGAACTATTCGTGGGGCAGCCTATTACAGGATTATCTGAAGGATGAGTTGTTAGCATGAACGTAGATAGGGTATTCCCACTTTATATATTCATCTTATTCAATATTTTGCCTCTTCGCTATTTTTGTTCTATTCTTTTCTGGTCCCCCCACCCCCTTGTTTTTTTTTGGCAGTAGGGATTCCTCTGAGACAAGTTGTCTTCCAATTTTGTATTTTTTTTTAAATTTTTTCCAGTGAGGTTGATGATCTTGATACACATTTTGAAACCTTGAGGATCAATGAAACATCCCCATTTCGCATTCCTGTGGTTTGTTAAGCTTATAAATGCACCTTTTTTTTTATCTCTTGTGGATGACTCAGAAATCATGTCTTTTAAAACAGTTGGTGTGTTTGTTGGCATTTTACAGGTTTCTGAATACTATATGGAAAAATAAATATGGTTGGTGAACAATTTGATGTACAAGATTATCATTATCATTGTTATTATTATTATTGTGATGAAGCATGAAAAGGATGATGGAGAGAGATTATGTTTGTGGTTGTGGCAAGAAATAGAACCAAAACTGAACAGCTGTATGGTGAAAATAGCATTAATTTAGGTGGCACTTGAGGACAAGTTTGCGTTTGAACATGTTATTTCACTGTCAGCCATGGCTCCTCATTAAATATTTCCCCACAAAGCATATTAATGTGTCTCTGAATTTCTAGCTTCCCTATTTATTGTCACTCCTGCTCTTGGGATCACCAGCTAAACTGTTTCCTGTCATTTAACGTGACTGAATTAAATCTTGTTTACTATATGTCTATATCATTCAATTTTTTTTTCATTTTATTTTGTTCTCTTTAATCATATATTCTTGAGTTGAAGATTTGACGATATACCTCCTGTATTGCTACAATTTTTTTGGCTCAAGATGAAGTCTGAAATCTTAAGTGACTGAAACTATAATTGATTGATCCTCGTCTCTTTTGCATTTTTTTTGTCCGAGGCTGATGCTGCATAGGATTGTTCATATTGCCTCAACATATGCTGCATCCTTGAATTGCATCACTGTTGTCACATACAAGAAGAACCTTCTCAATAGTCTCTTTGTCCATTTTGATTTCAAAGGCACTCTATAAAAGGATATAAACTTGTTCTTTCGATCTTTCTCCAGTCCTTCTCTTTACAGATTAATTTATTCATGGTGTTATAGCATAAGAAAAGTAAGCATGTTACGCTCAAGTGTTTATCCCCCCTTTCTTTTTAATCTGTGGAATTTTCTTTGTTTGTTTGTAAGTTTTTTGTTTGGGTGAGGAGCAACTTTTGTTCTGAATTGAAAGGAAAATAAGAGAATGTGTGATAGTTTAGGTCCCCTCTGTTAACAATATAGGGGGTAGCTCAAACCACCATTGACTGTATTTAATTATTTATGATATCTTCACTGTGGTCTGTGGGGCATGGGGCATTTATTTTTGGGAATTTTCTGGAGATTGTCTAATTCAAAAATCACAATAAAGGGTTCCAATTATGAGTTGTTCTTTTCATCACTACTTTTATAGATGCATCTTTGAACTGTTGATTTCTCTAAACAAAGATTCCTTCCATTAAATATATGTGTATATATATAACAATGAAGTCTTAATTTATTATAGGAAAATTTTTGCTTAGTGTGAAAATGAAAGGATTTCTATATAATTTTAATAAAATTTAAAAAATATGTCCAATTTGTTTATTTTAAAGTAAGTAATATTTCAGATTTTAAAGAAAAGGTATATGAATTTCAACGAGGGTGCTATTATGATTCACAAAGAACAATTATCATTATATTTAATAGAGAATAATTTGAAAAATTGTTCATTTTAAGATTTGCATTTGTGGATGAATTTTATATTTAATTGCTCTGTTGTCTTCTCTGCTAGCTGTTACAGCCAGAGAACATTCCCACTCCTACCCTACTTGGCACGATGTGCATACACATCCGACGGCGTTACAGATTGGGAAATTTACTATTAGATTCCAAATAGAGGAATTAATAAATCAAAGGTTCTAAAGATTGGTAAAATTACCATTATGTCTCAGTAGTAGCCGGTCCGGTTGTCATTAACAATCTCACCAACCGTCAATTACAATCGGACCAGTTATTGTTGGGATCTGATGGTAATTTAGGATATTTTGTTCATTAATTATTCTTGTTGAGACCTGATTGTATATTTCCCTTAGAGTTTCTGTATAAATTTTTTGACATTCGATTTTAATTATAATTTTCACGATATGTACGAGCATCTTATGAATAATATATGCATAACTATTGCTCAAGTTGCAATTATTTGTAACATTTTTTATCATAAAAATAAAACGTTTAAATATTAATTTGTTTTATAATAATCTTTATTTAAATACTCTACTAATATTTCTGAATCGCCAAATCATTAATTTTTTTTACTCACTGTATCTAAATACTAAACGGTTTCTGATTTTAGAAGATGAAAATTATGAACATGTGAAGAAGCATGAAGATGTAAAAAATATCGCAAATAAATAAGATGTAGATGTTCCAAAGTTTTTTTTAATGCCTTACAAAAGTGTTAAAAATGTGCAATTCCATTATAACCTTTAAAAAAATAATATTGATTATTAACATTTGTTGTATTATTAATACCTTCAAATACGATTTTGAGTCAAAAAATTGTGTATTTGAGAATTCGTTAGAAAAATAAGTTTACGGATTTCGATATTTTACGGATTTTGATATGCTTTTACGAATTTTGAAATGCTTTTTATATATTTTAAGATGTTTTTTTACAGATTTTAAGATTTTTTTTATTTTGACTTGCGTGCTCGTTGGGAGAAAGTTATTCCCAAACAAGCATTTTGTACATGCGTATCTCCTTACAGTAACTTTCAAAACAAAAATTACCCTTAACCAACAAAAAAAACAACGTATTCCTATTCTCATCATATTCTTACTCTCAAGCATTTCACCAATGAAGTTGAAGTTTTACTTTTACATGTGAAGAAGGATTCAAATTTCAATTAAGCAAGACAAAAGTTCTTGACCCACTTTTAGAATCCAAAGTTTATGGTAGGTAAGGACAGAATCCAAACCATGACGTGTTTGACATTTTCTGGATTTGGCAATATCTTGTCCTCTTTAATTCTTCACGTCTCTTCTGTTAAATTTATTGAAATGGTTCACGCTCGAACATTTGCTTGTTTTTTGCACTTGTGGAGAAACAATTATCTATATTTGTTTGCTCTCAGAAATCCATTTAATGCAGTTTCCTGTCATAGCAGAGAGATCTCCATAACCACAGAAACTAGCTTTTGTGTGAATGCCCTTTGATCCTATTATTATTCTGAAACAGTTTCAGATCTGAAGTTGCATTCTAGGTCTTCGATAAAATGCTCCAAACCTTAGAACAGTATGAATGTTTTGCTTAAAGAGAACTCAGATTTTGATGAATTTAAAAATTATCGTACGGCTAACTAGTTGATACAGTCATTCTTACATATCCATGCATCAAGTGTAACTAAAACTTTATACTTGAAGAAACCCCATTAGTCAGGAAATGATTAGGAAGATACAGATCAAGAAAGCCTAGTTAACACTTTTAGCTTGTAGTAATAGTAATAATAGGTAGATAAAATGCATGTTTGGGAAGCACTACTTTCCAACGATATACGTAAGACAAGACAAAACTATCTCGAAATCTGTAAAAATCATATCGAAATCCATAAAAACTATATCAAAATCCGTAAAATCGTCTCGGAATCTGTAACTCCTTTATCCTAACGGATTTCCCAAATACACACAAAATTTATATATTATATAAAAACTCTAACAAGTCATACATAAATAATGAACAGTACAACTCATTTTTCCAAGATTCCGTGCAAATGCACGGGACCATACTAATTAATTAATAATAACGGGAACTACGTAATGAGGTGATATATCATTATGACATAAATGTGCTTCTAATTAACTTTTAAGGCTTTAACCAACTAAAGCGGTTGTGGTAGTTGATGATGTTGGTGGTGGAGGAGGAGGACTATTACTATTAATTTTTTTGGCTAGACTGAGTTTGTTGTTGTGCATCCAAACCTTGAGCACTCTTCTTCTGACTCCAATCTCTTGACAGAACTGTTGCACAACAGATTCTTCCTGCTTCTGAATCTTCCACCCAACTCTCTCTGCAAAATCCAGCATCTTCTCCTTCTGCTCCTGTGTGAACTTTGTCCTGAACCTCTTCTTCGCTATCTGCGATGATGATGCTGGCCTACTCATCACCATTCCACCACCCTCCTGCTCATCTGATTCCGAAGGAAGTAGTGGCCCTGTAGGCCCCACATTATAGGGCAGTATGATCTGTTGTGGTGGCGCTACAGTTCTTGAAGGCAGAATGTTGCCTGTAGGGTAGCCCATAAGAGCCTGTTCTGGGGCTGTTGCTAGGAAACTCTTGTGATGATGATGATGATGATCTCCAAAGAAGAATTTCCTTCCAAATTTGTAATAAGAAGAAGACTCATCACTACCTTCTTCTTTTCTGTGGAAATTCCTGTGACAGTGGCAAGCTGAGCAGGTTAAGGCCTCTATGGTGCCTTCTTCTCCACTGGGCATGAACTCACCACAGCCATCAAGGGCATTACCTCCCATGGAAGCTGCATGATTCTTAAGGCACTCTCTGTACCTTACTTCTTTTTTCTTCTTCATGTAGGGTCCATGGTCTTGAAGGGTTGGTTGTTGTGTAATGGAGGAGCCATTAGAAGGGTCTTGGTGTTGGTGGTGGTGGAGATGAGGATGATGATGGGCCATGTTCCCGTGCCCCTCCGGTCCATGGCCATTACCATGTTCCCCACCACCATATGTTATACTGTTTATTGGGATTGGGATTTCTGAGTCTCGACCAGAAAGTTCCATTCCTAGCTTTTATCTCTCTCTCTCTCCTCTCTGGGTTTGCTATTTTTCTGTGGGTGATGTCAATTTTCGAGCCCGCGGACCAAGAAAAGAGGACACATAAGATGAGAATAAAATATAAGAAGAGGGAATTCTAGGACTTTGTCTTCTCAATTTGTCATCTCCTCTACTTAGCACCACAACTCTGAAAATGAAAACAGTAGGTTTGATTAGTTCTTGAGATAAATACACTAAGGAAAAGAAGGTAAGTTACATGTATAGATGAGAGATTAATGACGACGACGATGAACACAACAAACCCTAGGGCTATAATTTCTTGCTTGCAGTGATGACTTACAATTGAACTAGGATTATCTCATAACGTAGCTAGCTAGATGGTAATTAAAGTGAATTATAGAAACCAAAAGTAAGAAGAAGCAAAACCCAGAAATAGGGAAATTAAACCACAAGTTAGGCATCTTGAGAAAGAAAAAGCATTGTTTAATGGACTCTCTCTGGGCATTCTCTCTTCTATACATTTCTACATGTAAATTTCAACTAGAGACACAGCACAGTGGAGCATATATATGTATATTGAACAGGTGCTGGAAACAACATACCCTTTATATATGAAGTCTTGTTGTAGGAGAGAGATAGCGAGACTGATCTTGCTAAGCTTGAAGCAGCTTCAGAGGAAGAAAATTAGCATATGGTTACAAAGGTACTGTGACTTACAAGAGAAAGAGAGAGGAAAATGAGTTGAGAGAGAGGAGAAGACAGTGAGAGAATTTGGGAGAGAAGCACTGAAACAAGAGCTTATAGAGGGGGTGGTGGGGGGCAAAAATAGAGGGATAAATGAAAGAGGAGAAATTCACCGTCAGTTTTATCCTTTAGAGAGTACATTCAAATACAAATTAAAAATGGTGAATCTCATAATTAATCATATGATATATAGATCTATAGATGTTATATATGATCACTTACGTTCTCGATCTGTTATATATCATCAACATTCATCACTGTGCAGATATTAAGACGACTGTGCTTTGATGTGCCATAGCTTTGCTTGCAGCATCAGGCATATATATATATATAGAGAGAGAGAGAGAGAGAGAGATGAGCGTTGTGTCAGATATAGATAACGAGACCAAAACTACTGCACAAGCATGTGCTATGGATAAATCTGAATAATATTGGACTAGATAATTGTGAACTAAATTCTTCAAATTAAGACTTCTAGATTAATTAATTATAGTAGTAATAATACTTATTCTATAACAGATGGATTAACTTTATTATGGATTTACTTAGCAGATCCAAAATAATCATTTTATCTATCTATTATATTACGCACATACATCATGACCACGCTGTTTGTTGTTTCCACTGTTGTGTGTGTACATTGCTTCAATTCCATTCTTCTTGTTTAAGGTAACAGCTATAACCAAAACACACACACACAGGTGAAGTTAGTTAGAGGCAACAATTATGAATGACCTGCTGGTTTAATTAATTTAATTTATGCTACAACACTTCTTTAATTTCTTAAATTGTCTCATGATTGTGTGTGTGTGTGTTGTTATATATATATATAACCACATACAATACAACAACTGTACTCATCATCATTATTTTTCCCAAAAAAAGGGAAAAAAGAAAGCAACTCTTCCTAGTTACGTTTTCCAATATCTTCAAAACCTTCTTGATGTGCGTGTGCGTTCATCGTCCCCTTCAATATGAAGAAAAAGTTATAAGCAAACAAAATGGAATGAGAGAAAATGGAGAGGGGATAAAATATTATCATCTCTCATGTTTAAATGGACAAAGAGATATATGATCTTGATAATGTGCTTGTTTGAAAAAGTTTATTTACTCTCTAAAAGTACGTTCAATATTTTTCCGTAAAACGAGATAATCTCCTCCACATATTTACCTCGACTTGCGTAAACTTCTCTACCACCTTCCCAAACGGACACAATTACTTACTATGACATACAGACTGACCATAGAGTGAGAGGGTGTTTAAGTGATGTTTCATTTTTTTGATTAAATAATGATTACACTATATAATGAAACTAACTTTAGGGATATATATATATCATCATCATATATATACCATGATTAGCCAAAAAGGGTATATATTATGAATCTAAAACTACAGCAAGCACAATGAAAAGTGTTTATTATAATTAGCTCTTTAAACTTGAATCAATTCTTTAAAAGATTTTATTATATATTTAAGCAGATACTTGAATATACAAACATTATTATATCCAAGATTCTATTACAGTTCATTCAGAACATCAACCGAAAAATTATCCCATTCTAAATTCAATCTTTGATTATTCTCTTTTACATATATATATATATATAACGACACATTTTTTATGTTAATTATATGTGTATTATTCATAATTTTGGAATTAATTGTTAGCTTTTATCTTTTTTTTTTGGATACTATATGTTATGAATATGTAATAAATTAAACTCTGAAAATGACTGTCGTTAGCAGAAGAGTTAGGAGATGCTGCACGTATTATATTATTCCTTTCATATATATATATATTATAGTGACAGAGAATGATGAGATCAGAAAGGATCTGTTTTAGTATATAATTAGTTATTAAAATAATATTCCTTTTGGGTAAATTAAATGGCTTTATTCTTTTATGATGATATTTGGCTTTTATATATTCGAGGCTCTCAAAAGCTTCAAACCCTCCCATGCATAATAATTATGCTTCTTTCCAATTTTTTGTTTTCATCTAACTTGTCTCTTCGCTTTTCCTTCCCTTTCTATATCTCTTTTCTCCATCATCCTTTTTCTTTTGTTAATTCTTTACCCAGTTTCAAATTATTCTCTAAATATATATATATATATATGCATTTCGTTACTATTGATTTTTTCTTCAATTAAAATTGTGATAACCACACATGCAAATACACATGTACCTTATTAAGGGTATCAGAAAAATGTCATTTAGCAACGGAAAAATCCATCGCTAAATGGCTATTTTCCATCAGAAAATTTTTATTTAACGACCATTGTTTTAACGACGGAAAATAGCATTTAACGATGGATTTTCCATTGCTAAATGGCATTTTTCTGGTAATGAAGACTCAATAAGGTTGTTGGGTGTGATAATTAATTACACAAAGGTTTATATATTTTTAGAAAGAGGAAAATGACGAATTAACTAATCATAGCTAGGGATTATATTACTTAATTCATTAATTAAGAGATGGAGACACTGAATATAAATGATGTTGTCATCAGCATAAACATGCAGAAGTTCAAAGTAAAACAAAACATCAAAAAGCATATAATATTCTCCTTATCTTCATCATGCTTTATATATATATGTATATAATATTGAAAACTAGGTTATATTCTTAGTCAAGTTTGCTAAATGTAAGATCTTTTTGTTGTGCATGTACTACAAAAAATGTTTTACGTAATAAGATTAGATGAGTGTAATTTATCGTATTCATACTTATGTCCAACTTTTTAAAACAAAATACCTTAAATGCGATGGAACATGGGATTTAAACATAATCTTTTTGTAAAGTATGATGAGTCAAATATGATTCAAGTTGCAACATATATTTTAATTATATAAGTACATTTGGAGAGCTCTATAGACTATTATAATAATTATCAACAAATTAAACATTTTTTCATTATATAGGTAAATATGTTGCATCTTTCACTACCAAAAAATGACAATCCGTCGCTAAATTGCTATTTTCCGTCGTTAAAACGAGGGTGGTTAATATTTTTCGTCGCTAAATGGAAATTTTCTGATGGAAAATAACCATTTAGCAATAGATTTTTCAGTCGTTAAATTGTATTTTTCTTGTAGTTGTAATAGAGTCAATTTCATTTAAAATACTGTCAAACACTAAATATATATATGGATATTTCTCCTAGCGGAAAAATTAAACATTCTTTTTTTTTCAATGTTATTGGGATATTTCAAAAATGCACTATACTTTTTGGATCATTTTGGTTAGATGCCAATTCTATATCATATATTCTTCTATACCATTTTTTCTCTCTTTCTTAATTAAGTGCCATCGTTAATTACTTTCTGTCTGCAAATTTTTTTTGGATCTTTATGCATGAACTTAATCATATTACAATATATTAGGGGTACGTGGTCCATGAAATTTGATATGATGAGCATGTCAGACTTAATTATTATACCTTTCTATCTCAATCCTCTCTAATAATTCAGAAATATATATATATATATTTCTAATTGAAGTAGGATTTAGAAGATATAATTATTTCTCTACAAAAAATTTTCTTGCAATTTTAACATTCAAAGTGTATATATATGTTAACTATACATTATTGAACAGCTTTATATATATTATTGGACAAATACGTTGACAATATTATTTGAGAAATAATTAGTCATTTTAGCAATTGATATTTAATTAATCAAACACAAAGGAGTGGAGAAATATGTTAGAGGGACAAACAATGAAGTGAATAAAGGTCAAAGTCACTGTCTGACATAAATAGATGTCAATGATTTCAACTCTGGATTGGATGAGCCTTCTGAGTTTTGGGGCCCTCTAGGGTTTATGAAAGAATCTATCAATTAAATGTGCCTCTTTTCAAATTAAATTTTTTTATATATCTATAAAACAAAAAAAAATAAAGTATAGTGGTCACACACACAGAGCCTTTGGGATGGATATTGACATTGAAAAGTGCTTTAGGGGTTTGTCTGAACTCAAATAAGACCTAAAGCTAAAGCTACATAAAAGTGGTTTCAACCATACACATTCCATTCACACGACAATATATCATAATTAGGGTAAGGCATGAGATTCAAAGTTAGGTCAACATATGTGATCAAAATCATCTTTACATTATTAATCCATGGGTATGTTTGGGAATCCGTTGAGAGAAAGAAGTTTACGGATCATGAGAAGAATTTATTGAATCCAAGAAGAATTTACGGATTTTAAGATGATTTTTATAGATTTCGAGATGATTTTATCTTGGCATGTGTGTACCGTAGGGAAGAAGTTCTTTCCGAATATGTACCATATGTATTAGGGTTACGGTGTATCCGGTATTTTTTTCATGTGTCTTTGGTACCTTCAAGGTATTATTTTGTGATCCATCTAGCATGTTAAAATATTTTTTCAGGCACATCCAGTACTGTAAAATATTTTTATTTATCAAGGACTCTAAAATATTTTTTCTAGAGTGTCCAACACGTTAAACTATTTTTTGACACAATTTTACCTTGGCAATTGAGGATGTTGAACACACATGAAAATTTATTTTAGTATATTGGATGTACCAGGAAATAATTTAGAGTGTTGGACGCACATGAAAAATACTTTAAGATGATGAATGAAAAACAAAATATTTTAGAGAATTGAAGGCTCATGAAAAAAAATATATTCCATGTGTTGGATGAACTCTAACCTTAAATACTATTTATCTTTAGTTTCTATATATTTTGGAAAATTATAATTAGATCCTTAGAGTTTAAATAATTGTAAATATTGTCCTTGCCTTTAAGCTTTTGTCAATATTTTGTACATACCCAATCTTATTCATACAGTTGTCATTTTTGTTGATAGGGGTGAATATCAATTGATTCTGATCAATACAAAACCATATGGACCAAAAATAAATAAAAAATAAAAAAGTAGATCAAATTCCGTAAAACGAAATAATCTCATTCACATATTTACCTTGACTTATGTAAAAGTACTTTTCTACCGCATTCCCAAACAATCATATTGTCTTATTAATTGAAAAGTAAAAAAAATAAACAAAATAGTAATTAGAAAAAGCTGAGGCAGTCCGTATATTGGTTGTTTACTTACACGCTACTATGTTTCTTATTTCTCCCAAATATTCCCAAGTGCCTGTTTGGGAAGCCATTTTCCCAAACGGTGCACGTAAGTCGAGATAAAACCATCTTGAAATCTGTAAAAAACCATCTCAAAATTCATAAAAACCATCTTGAAATCCGTAAAACCATCTCGAAATTCCCAAACTGCCTCAAAATCTGCAAAATCTATTTTCCCAACGGAGTTCCCAAACAAGCACCCAATCATGCTATCACATCCTACTCATTTCCATGCTCCTATCATCTATATTTCTCACTTTTTTATTTTTTATTTATTTTTTAGAGTTGAAGTATAAAATATTAAAATGGGATCATAAGGTCATTCTCGCTTAGTTTTTTTTTGGGTAGTATTTTTGAAAGATTAATTTAAAAAGCTTCCCAATAAAATACAATTTTGTGGGGTTCTTCAAACTTTTATTGGTGGTGAGCTGTTAAATATGGTCCCCCAACCAGCAACACAACATTGTGTTGTCATTGCTCTCTCTCTCTCTCTCTCTCTCTCTCTCTCATATCAAAGTTTTCCAATTGACTTATATCCCAATTATTGTATTATGAAAATTAAAGTTGCAATAGAAATGATTTAGGCTAATGCAAATTGATATTTGTATACATCTTTCAATTTGAATGCCTTATTAGGCTTTTGTAATCCTAGAGCTTCAAAATGTAGCTTTAGGTCTAACTTGATTTTTGGAAAGAAATTTACTTGACTTCAATGCCAGTCAAAACAAAATTTTTAATACTTAAATTGGCTTTTAGGCTTTTCTTTCTTTAGGTACACATATCTTTCTAATGGAGGCAACCTTATTCGAGACAATATCGTGTATCAAACGTGGGTATCTCTTCCAGTGAAAATTTAAGCCTCAATTTATCATATTGTGAGATATTAGTCCAGTTTTTTTTGCTAAAGCATAAGCATTATTCTATTGAAGACGATCATGTTAAAAGCACTGTTTGGTACTAAATGTTGATATCTCTCCCAGTGAGGTTTCGAACCTTGATTCGCTACGTTGTGAGAGATTAATCCCTTCTGTTAGAATCAATGCAGTTGATAGATACTAGCCCATTAATTAAACTCAAATCCTTTATTGGTGGCTTTTGGGATTTTTATTTTATATGGGCCTATGGAAAGCTTTTAGGATTGTAAAAACCAATACAAACCAGCCTGTTATTTTTCCATGCAGTAACATTTATATTTTAAATAAACTTGAGGACTAACCCATCATCTGTGGGTTCAACTGGTGAAGGGATTGTGTCAGTACTCTCACCTAAAAGGGAGAGGGTTCAATCCTGGGGAGTGTCACTTTGTTGTGGCTCCAATCGTGACGTTTGGGGAGGCATCTCCATAGCTTAATGAATCTGGGTGATTCTACCTGTGTGGCCAGATAGAAAAAGGGCTTGCTTGTCATTCTCCCTGCCCATAGGGACATGCCCTAGTGGATCATGAGTTAGGAGCCCTGCCCTTGGATGGTGGGTGAGCCTAACCCCTTTCCTAAAAATTCTGTATTAAAAAAAAACTTGAGGACTAAGCATTTGAATAATTACTGCATTGGCCCACCAAGATGTGATTTGTCTTTTGCATTCAATTTCAATTTTTTTTTTTAAGGCTTCTAAAAAATCTCAGCATTGGGGTTGGTCTTAATTATTTTTCTGAATTCACCATTGGGTTTGGGCTTTTCATCCTCTTAAGTTTGGGCTTATTAGAAGCCCAATCAAGTGCTCTCAGACCATCAAGCTCTTTGCTGATGTTGTCACAATTAACATATCACCGATGTGCCCACGTTTAATGTATGAAATTGTCTAAAATATGATTGTCTTTAGTAGAAACATAATGTGTTTTCGCAAAAAAACATAACATATTGCCTTATGTATTACACATAATTTGATGTTTATAAGGTCCCGATTATGGATAGTGTGATTGACTTATTCGAAGGAAATATGACTGTTGTCTGTAGATGTACTCCAAAGTTGAGATGTTGAGTTTTCTAGTAAACAAAATTTCCTCTAAAGGTCTTGTATTATTGGAAGAAAGACATGCATTTATTAATAGGCCAAAAAATAGAGTAAATTGGTAATACCGCTTCAATCCCTATTATAAGTCACCTCCAACCATCTCACCAAAACCAAAAAGAGGTTATTAAGTCATTTATCTTTACTCAAAATGAAAGAAAAAATTCTAAATTTGCTCATATTTAATATCGCTAACTTTACTCCTCCAACATCACTGAAGAAATTACAAGTTTGTTTATAATTTTCCTGCCAGTAGCATAATTTGTTCACCTCCAACATGTTAGATCTTGTTTGTAGCCTCAAGCCGTTAATCCTTTCCAATAATTCAACAAGAAGGAAGTAGAGTTTTTATCTAACGTCAGGTTCAGGTTTTGTATAAAGACAGTGCACTGGTCTGAGTAGACTGCATTTCCCGGAGGTAGAATGTTGAATTGCTGTGTTCACCAAGCTAGCATAAAATTCGTCGAATGAATCAGGATTGGCTCAACTTTGAACAGCAGACAAACTTCACAGTTTTTGTAGGAAATTGCCCATAAAATTTCATAACATGGCTGAATTTACAGCAAGGTGGAACTCAACCCAACTAAAAGCCTTCTGCTTCTGAACTTGTCTCTTTCTCATCTTCTCCCTCACTTCATTCACACTACTCCATCTTCCCTTCTCACCTTGGATCTTCGTAAGCAACGTGTAAGATGCAGAATGATTCTTCTGCAGCTCACGCATCTTCTTCGCAGCAACCTCTCCAAGTTCCATATTTGAATGCATCACACAGGCTCCCAATAATGCACCCCACAACACCACATCAGGCTCAAATGGCATGTTCTTTATTATCTCTTCCGCCTTTTCTAATTGCCCAGATCTTCCATACAGATCCACCATACAAGTGTAATGCTCCATCTCTGTTTGAATCCCATAGTTTGTCTGCATAGCAATGAAGTGCTTCTCACATTCTTCAACCAGTCCTCCATGAACACATGCCGATAACACATTCACGTATGTGATTTTATTAGGCGTAAGACCGGCCTCTATCATCCTATTGAATTCTTTGAGTGCTCGGTTTGCGAGTCCGTGCCTGGCGTAGCCTCCTATTATTGAGTTCCATGATGCCAAATTCTTGCTTGGGATGGACTCGAAAACACAAATGGCTGCATCCATATCCCCAGATTTTGCATACATGTCAACTAGCGAGGTTGATGCGATGATATCTTCTGGTACGCCAGATTTAATGAGACTCTGATGAACTTGCTGGCCCATGAGAAGATAGGAACAATCTGCACATGCGTCTAACACACTTGAATATGTGAAATGATTGGGGCGATTAGACTCTGACTTCAACATCAAAATGAACAGTTCTAATGCTTCAATAGATCTCATATTTTGCACATACCCATTGATCATCGTTGTCCATGTCACCACATTTCTCTCTTCCATTTCATTGAATATGGATCGTGCTTTATCAATTTGCTTGTTCCTGATATAACCACTTACCAAAGTGGTCCAAGAAATAATGTTTCTTTCAGGCATCAAATCGAAAGTTCTTTGAGCATCAGCCAAGCTCCCAACTTCCATGTACCCAGAGACTATAGCGTTCCAACATGCAACATTTTTCGACAATATCTCATCGAACAATGGACCCAAAGCCTTCTTCTCTCCTAGACTCGCATATGCAGCGATTAAAGCAGATCCAACAACTAAATCCAAGTTAAGTGCCATATGAACTGCTCGAGCGTGAACCTGCCGGACCAAAACATCGAAATCGGTATTCACAACTGCTCTGAGTAATGTGGATATGGTATAGTCATTGGGTGCTACACCAGCTCGTCCCATTTGTAAGAAACTTTGGTATAAACCATGAATGTTTCCGGTTCTCCGAAGTCCTGATAACATAATGTTCCACGAAACCGCATCTTTAACAGGCATTACGTCGAACAGATTCTTGGCAAGATGAAACTGACCTTGCTGAATGTGGCCGCTCATCATCATGTTCCAAGAAACACAGCTCCGGGATGCGGGGTTTTCGTCGAACAGCTTACGAGCTTCATCAACGTTATTGTTGCGTAGGCAAGTATCAATCTTAGAGGTAAGTTCGGCAGCTGAAACCGTACAAAATTGATGCGAAATTCTCGACGAGAAGAATCTGGTTAAGGCCCGCATCTCTACTGTACGTTGAAGATCGGTCCTTTGATCTACGAAGGGTCAAGAAAAGGAACCAAACCGAATCAAAAATCCATGAGGAAGAATATACGACCATCCGATTCAGGGGTCAGCCGTGAAAGCTCCAATACAGTCTCCTCGTACCGCCATTGAAAGCCCTGCATCATAATTACCTTCAATTTGAAGAGTGAGTGCAAAGCCAGCCATCCATGTGCTCAAAAAAATGAAGAAATAGAGTAAAGGTGGAAACATGGAAATTAAAAATGTTGAGGGCGAGCGTGGAGGTGGTTTTCCAGAACAAAAGGAAGAACTTGTATTTGGCGAGTAAAGATAAAATACATTTCTGCTGGGATCAATTTTCTCTCTCTTAAAAAAAATGTCAAATGATTCATATGGAATTTTCTTTTTCATTAATCTCTGGTTTTTAAAATCCATCTCTTACTCTCATTGAGCCAAACAAGCGTGTTAAAAAACCAAATGCTGAGCTTTTAGGTATAATGCATAGACTATACTTGTGTTGGAGTCGAAAACTCTGTAAGGTTGAAGTCAGGACCAACTCTATAGAGACGATGAACTTGATGCTGCATGGAAGCTCGATGGACCATCCATACATTGATATCATTTCTGAAGTCAGATCCTTATTGAATAGGAACTGGCATGTTATAGTTACCCATATATCTAGGGAGGCAAATAATGAGACTGACAAACTCGCTAAATTAGCCCATGATATCATTAGAAACTTTTGTATTTTTCATCAACCCCCACCTCAAATTCATGAGGGGAGCAGTGATGGAAGCTAGGGACTTGTTTCTGATTAATGTTATTCAGTATTATTAAAAAAACAAATGCAAATTTTTAATCTTTGATTCCCGTCGCTCACTGGTTCTATAGCTTTGGCGGGAAATTCATCTCCTCAGGTCTCACTACTCGCAGGACCACGGTGTGGTAACGTGATTAAAGAAGTTCACTTACTGAAGTCCTTTTTTGGTTTGCCTCTCCTTCATTTTTACTTCAAAAAAAAAAACTCACAGTAATTCTTTAATGTAGAAAAAAATAATTACTATCAGTATTATTTATAGAAGTTAAAAAAAACATCCTTTTGGCGATACAAAATTCAGGAGAGAATTTTGTTGAAGAAATATATTCACAATTTAATTATTAAAAGTACTCTTGAATTTATCATTCACGTAATTTTAATTTATCAGTCAAACTACTGCGAGTATCTATCATTCACAATTTCACACAAGATATAACTCATCTATAACTCAAAATATTTAACACTAATTACCACTCGAACAACCCAAACTGGTAGGTGGAACAATGGGTATTTTCTATTAGTAATCCTTGGGAATAAAAGATTTGTGAATTAGCCATTGCATAATTCTCCCTAATTTTTATACCATGTGTTTGATTCCATTTACAAAACAAATTGTTAGATAAAAACGAGGTTCAGACGTGAGAATACGTATTCCCTCAAATTGTTCTTCAAGATACTTATGTCAGAAGGGGTAAATCTTCAAGGTTGTTGAAAGTAATATACAACAAGAAACACAACTGTATATACCAAAGCTTCAACGGACAAAATGGCAACATCAGAGCTAAATTATGGGCCAAAGAAAAACCTATTCTTTTTTAATGAACATTTTTCTGAACTCATCATTGGATTTGGGCGTTTCATCCTCTTCGATCTTTGGCTTATTCGACGTCCAGCCAAGTGCTCTGACATTTCTGGGCACCGCAAAAGTGTTCTTCCCTTTGATCTGGATGTTATCACCTCCAGGCTTTCTATTCGCAGACTTGGTTTCCTTTGAGGCATCGTCAGATTCTTTGGCTGAAGAACCTACTTGACCAGATCGACCAGTGCCATGTCCTGCACATTTGATTTCAAGTGGGATGAAGATTATGGGATAAGAACATAAGCACACAGAAAGTAGAGGACATATATCCACACTAAATATTATAGAACTGTCCATGGTGGATGAAAGAGCACAATTATACTCGAGGAATGTAGAGTTATAAGCTCAATGATGTGTGTCAAAGCACTTAATCCAAACTAACTACAGCATTCAAATTTTACTACCTCATTTACCATTAAAAGCTCTAAAATTCTACCTAAAGGTTATGTTAATTACTTAATAGTTACCGCCTATTCGTATCTATATTAGAGTAGGAAAGTTCCATGCCCGTATCACTAAGATCAATAGAAGACCGACAAAGTTGGAGGGACTAGATGCAACTTGAGAATGTACAAGTGTCCAAATTTTGAACAAAATAAGATCACACCACTCACTTTGTTCTTTAAAGTTTCTCTGACCAGAAGATTCCTTTTTGCCTCGACCTGGATCAGACCGAGCAATACTTAGCTTCTTCCCAAGTAAACTTTGCTTGTTCTTAGCTACAGCAGCAGCAAGATGCTCTTCATCCGAAAAATCCACATACGCCAATCCCTTCATCAATATGTTCAAACATTTCAGCTTAAAGACAGACAATGAATGTAAAGCGCTCACTGCCATAATAAATAAAGATCTGTCGCTCTGGTAAATAATCATTATGGAGCACAATTTATGTTCGATTTTACCATGTATGGGGCTATACTCCCCTAATTAGCTCAGTCAGTGACCACTGCCTCCATGTACTTCACTATCAAACATATAAAGTAGATATGCTTTCCAATGTGATGCACAGAATTTGATGTGAGTCTTGCTTCACGATTTATGAATATTACAGTTCATTATAACGTTAATATTCTTTCACTGAAAGTTCCAGAGGAAGGCAATATGACTCGCGCATGCAAGGTTTATTGATTTTACTTCAAGGTTTAGAAATTGAGTTTTCTAGTCAGCCAACTGATTGACACTCCAAATGCTTGTATTATTATTAGAATTTCGAAGAAAGGTCTACATCTCTTAGCTAAAAAAAAAGTAAGCTGGCAATACCCTTGATTTTCCGGTGAACTTGTCATGTAGAATACGAATGGCAACAATTCCACCAACATCACTGAAGAAATTACGGATATGTTCATAATTTGCCTGCAGTGGCCAGTAGCACAACTCATCAGTTTGACACACAAAAAATGGAGGAGGAGGAGGAGGATGAAGAGGGAGGAGAGTTTTATCTACCGTAAGGTTCAAGTTTGATATAAAGACTGTGCACTGATCTGAGTAGGCCCTGCTTTTTTCAAAGGTAGACTGTTGTTTAGTTACTTCTTCAGATTTGTTAATCTCCTCATTGGCCTCTTCCACTTTTGTGACCTGAGGAAAGTTCTCTTGACCTTTATTTTCCTCAGGGCCTTTCTTTGGGTTCTTGGCAACCTCTTTCCGTCGCTTTGCTGGAGACTGCTCATCAGTTATGTCAGACTCCAACTTCCTCTTGTCACGAACATTTCTTTTAGGATGATGTTCTTTCTCCTCTGTTGACTTGGATTCTTGCTGTATCCTATATAGTTGTAACTCTTCCAGGCGAGGGCTAACCTAAAGAAAGACAGTCCCCACCAAAAAGATTAGCAAACCCACAAAAATTGAGAGCTATTTTCTTCTAATAGGGTTACCAGTCTAACAAATGCCTCACACAGAATATTCCTTACATTTCACCTAGTCCATGAATGTTTCATATTTTAGTAGGTAATTATGCATCCATTTTTGCTGGAACTGAGTAACACTTCAGAAAGCCCTTAAATTTGTCCAAAATTTCTCCCTTTCATTTTTGGCATGTCCAGACTTATTTTTCTGGTAAAATTGATGATACTAAGAGGATATCAACATGATCTCATTACTGATGCATAATGGTCAAATGGTCATTCATTAAATATCTTCTACCTTGCACAAAGAAATTTCAAGCCAACAAAGAGACAATGCCAGACTTTCAATTATAAGTTATAAGTAAGACTAAAGCTGAATAAAGAATGTACCTTTTGTAATGCATGATCATAATCCTCCAAGGTGCCAAACTCCCTCTCAAAACGTAACCATGAATGGCACATGTCCTGAATTATTCTGTCTTTTTAGGAAGGGAAGGTATCAACTAATTCAAATAGCACTACAGAGCAGGAACTATAACCCCTAAATAATTTCTACAAAGAACATAAAATGAGAAGCACAGATCTTTCATCATTCAAATCCAAAAGACCAGAAAAGCGGAAGAAAAATCTCAATAAGTGGCAAGGTTTACTGAATTTACTAATGGAAATTTAAGTGCCAAACTTTGTTGGCAAAAAATAATTGTTATACCTCTGAGCCAGTCCCAGGAAACCTCTTACTATAGCATCTCTTGTATATGGACCTAGCTTCATTTATGTGACCATGTTCGATTTCCATTGCTATGTACCCTTTCCAAGCCTGCAACATTGAACCACTGCACAAACCAAAAGAAAAGGATACAAAAGTACGACTTAGCCACTGCCCAAAAAAAAGGAGGAAGAAGAATACAAAAGCTGTTGAGGCAAATGGCCTATATAAATATTATCAAACCAGATCTTGACAAGACTTTCCCAGACTCCACGAGCTGCAGTTATATCTTTTCCGAGTTTAGCTTCTAAATGTGCCCAATAAGCATGTAAGCGCACCAAACCCTCTGTATTCTTCAATTGTGGTGACAGGTAATCTGAGGCATGCTGCAAGTGATATACAGTTCAGATACAGGCAAGTGTAAAATAATATTCTCTTTCCATAATCTTTTGTTTTTTGGGGGGATTAAGCTAATTCACAAAAGTATTCACGTTTATTAGATGGTGGAAAATCACCTTCTCACTTGCTATAGAAATGCAACTACAAGTCTATACCATATGCAGCTCCCAAAGAAGATATGGTTTCAATCAATTATTCAACTGCTATAAGAATACAGCCAAATCATGTACATGATGGAATTATGGGCTGAATTGAAGATATATCAAAAGGAGAACGGGCAAAGTAACAAACCTGAAAGGTCTGCCTTATAATTTGATATTCCAAAAGGCCCTCTTCACTAGTAGATGCCATTCTCCGCCTTAAGCCATCTACTCGAGTGAGAAATAAATCAAGATACTGAAACAAGAAGGTACAACAAACAGGTCAAACAATCACATCCAGAGGAATGGAAGTTAAGAGTGATAACATTATAAAACCATGATCACATTATGAGAAGGATACGGATTGAAGGGGGGAAACCGTTGTTCATACCTCATCAAGGGTTGAAAAGGTACATTGCAGGGATTTCTCAAAGACCTGAAATTAAAGGCAAATTTTCCTCAAACAACAGAAAAGATATGAAAAGCATAATCCACTAAAGACGTAGGATAAACTCAACTCAATTTATAGTAAAACATCTGCCCAGAAAGTAGTTCTATTCTTCTTATTAAATTATGGAATCCACAGAAAAATAACTTCTATCATTTTCACAAGTATATTGTCATCCATCAAAAGACTCGAACAATTAACTGTCTCTAATGTGCAAAGAGAAAACCAATAAGGCATACTACACACTTGAGACTGCAAGAACATGTTTGTCTTTGATTCAAAGACCAAAGTGACACTACTAATCCATTAACCAATCTCAAGAGATTTTCTCCCAACAACCATTGATTGAATATTTGAAACTTTAATCTTTAACCCAAAAGAAAAATTAATGCTCAGATAGAAATGTCTTCAACTTACTGCCACTATCTCATTTTCAGAAGCATGGCCACGTTCCAACGAGAGCAGATTTCTAACCCAAAGTTCTCCAACCCATGGACAGTTCTTAGTGGCTCTGGTATAAACATTGGTTACAACATTGCCAACCTGGAGAAAGAGGAGACAAACAAAACAGGGATTAACAGCTGGGACAGGAGATATGGCCTTCCTAAAAAGCAAGAACAAATAGAAGTAAAACCTTTAAAGTTTTGTCCAAGTACCGAGAAAAATCAAGCCAGAGATCAGATGCTATTGGCAAGTCTGTAACAGCTCGCTCATATAACACCAAGACTCTGGCTGGTGTTCCAGAAGACTGTTCAAATTTCACGTAATTCTGTAATACAATAACAAAGTAAATTAAAAGGAGTTACAGATGATAAATAACAATAACTAAACTAACCCCCGGCATACACCACAATATAGGAATTTCAGGCTTTGATTAAGTACCATGTAATGTTGTAATTTTTCTGACTCAGAAGTGTGGCTAGCAATATTTTCTTCAAGATGAACACGGGCATTGTACATATCCAATGCCTTCTGGTATGCAGAGGCAAGATGAGGATAAATCTCAGCTATGTCGCTAGACTCCACATCAAGGAGCTTACCCTGTTCAACCTCCCAAGCCTTGTAGGTTACCATTGTTGAACTCATGCCAGCAAGGGGAACAGACAACTGCCGGTGGAATAAGCTTCGAATTCTCTGAACCTGTTTATCTTTTGCCTGCAATGGAAGAAGTGACTCCAACATGTTAAGATAAAGCATTTAACATGCTGTATTCAACCCAACACACCATACTCCAAATACCACAATGAACAAGGATCAAACAAGTCTATGTGTAGATGTAAGCATGCATGT
Source organism: Vachellia pachyceras (assembly GCA_025593235.1). Taxonomy (NCBI): domain Eukaryota; kingdom Viridiplantae; phylum Streptophyta; class Magnoliopsida; order Fabales; family Fabaceae; genus Vachellia; species Vachellia pachyceras. The sequence continues at coordinate 26,261 of JANTPZ010139213.1, forward strand.
GACAGTGTACATATACTCGTCCAATTCTAATATAGTATATCTATGTGAAGAAAGGCACTAAAGGATTCTGCGTACTTATCTGAATTCAGTACAACTTAAATACAGAGAATGAAGTCAACAAGGAGGAGTAAATGTTCTATTGGTCAGAACGGAAAGGAAAAAGGTCAGAAACATTAATCCAACACAATTTGCACACAGCTGATTCTGACTAGCGGGAATAAAAAGCCAGTTGATTAGCTATAAGAGCAAATAAACATCCTGATGAATTAATGATTCATTAGAGATTTGGTGCTACATCAAGAAATTCGCACTTGCTAATTTTGTAATCTTTCATAGCCCTTGCCTTTAAACTTTGTCATTGAGAAATGACATCAGCAAAAGCTTTCACACAGGCACTAATCTAAGTCTTCAATAAATGGTCTAGAAGGGTTCTTGATTTATTTTAAAAAAAAATATTCAAAAAAAGTGAGAGAGAGTAGAACACTGCTTTCATCCCCCTATATCTCTAACTCATCTCATTCTCAAGCTCTAAATCCTTTCCACGGCTTTTCCGCCTCCTGCCTAATTCCTATCACAAATCTATAGAACAAGCAATAGTTTGCATCCCCATCCTTGAAACATCACATCCTAGATTTAGCCTCAAGCTAAACTCCTTTCTGAGCATAACCATTTAAAAAATATATACCCTCCAGCTTCTGAGTTCTAACTTGTCTAAAGAATCAATGTAAGGATGTTCTCCTTCATAGCAAAACTTTACATGCAATTGTTTACATTCAAATCAAAGTCATATTGCAAAGGATATTTGCATCACCAACCAAATACTCGGCATTCAACCTTCCTCAAGTAGATAATGTTGATAAGAAAAACTTAAAAACGTGTTCATGCTTGGAAATTAAATAATACATCCTTTAAAATTGGCCTGTAAAATTTCTAAAAAGGCCAGATAAAATTCTCATGTTGAATAACAGCATAAAGATGGATTTTGTTCTTAACACGAGTAAGGATAACGTTCCAACCTCTACGTCAGTCTCATCAACGGTAAGAAGTATAGCCTGCTCAAATTCCCGATATGCTTCCCATATTTTATTGCCTTCTGCAACATGCAGTCCAGCTGCAGTAAGAGCACGTTCAAACAAGTCCCTTGCCTGGGTTATACCAGCAGGTGAACATTGCCGCACGATTGGATCAAACTCTTGAACAAAATTAATGTAATCACACCATAAGGCGACAGACTGCAGTAAAGAACAACATGCTGTGTTAAATTTTGAAGTAAATACCATACCAGGACTTGAGTTTTTATCTAGACGGCCGCAGTTTATCAAAGAAACTTCAGCTTTATACTATGCATTCTAACTAAATATCATAAGATACCAGTTCCAGCATCTACACTCTGTATAATTAATGTGAACACCAGTGTTGATCATCATGTCAAAACGAGAAGACCTACTCCTTTCACCTTAGCCCATATAAACAAAACTAGCTATGGAACTAGTAAAGGAATAATTCAAAGAGGTGTCTGAAGTAATTTTCTAGAATGCCATAACATTACGTATCAACCATGCCAAAAAAGAGAAAAACACAAGTAAATCCTCAAAAATTACACTAAGCGTCTATTAAAATATGTAACCAACCAGATATTCAGACACCCCACGGTCATAAAGCTTCAGAATTGTAGAGTATGCCTCAGGCCTGCATGGTACAAAAAATTAGTCGAAGAACATATTATTTTGGTAGCATGAAGACTGTAAACTGAATAAAACGCTCAGAGTAAGAAAGATCCCACTCCTGAACCAAAAAAAAAAAATTCTGACAACCACCAAGAAAGAAGACTTATATTAGCAGAGTAAAGAGCCTACCCAGTATTGAGAGAAGCCTCATCTTTGGTCCATTCCTGCCACATCACAGGGCTCAATGGAAACAGTTCATTCATAGCTTCCCTGGCACTTCTCAGTTTCTCTATGTCCCCCATTTTCCTCAGTAGTTTTATATACTGAAAAGAACCATCACCAGCCCCAGGCAACATAAGCAAACTACATAAAAGCTTTAAAACAAATAGTTTTTCTTTTTATAAAAAAGAAGAATGGAAAGACTGGTAAAGACATTACAAAAATCAGTATAATACAAGGTTAAAACTTACATATATCCAAACAGGAAGGAGACGACAAGAGAGTAAAATCAAATTTTATAACTTTCAAACTAAGCACGCAACCTAGAGGAGAAAACAAGATATCACGTATAGAAAGTCAATCTACCTCTAACTTCTAATCATTTTCTCCCCATAATATGTATTAAATAGCCAACATAAAAATTAAAACATGATTATCTCCTAAGCAACCAATACTAGCAACTGAATAGCAAGAGTTTATATTTTCAACCAACAGTTTTCCCCTCTACAGCCGATGAGTCATTGCTCCGATGATGGTAAAACACAAGAACAACTCTTTTCGGAAGCAAAAAATGAAAACGGTTAAGAAAAGGGAAATGAAAACGGAAGCAAAAAATAACCCAGCTTTGGATTTTCCCTCGCATATCATAACTTGTTCTCGGTTTTCAAATAGAGTGTATTATAAGCATGAAAAGAAGAGCTTACTTGCACATGAGCATCATAGTTGGAGGGGTTAGCAGCGAGGTCAGCCTCGAGGGTCTGGAGTTGAAGGTTCTGCTGAGCTTCGTCATCGGAATCAGACTGAGAATCAGAGGAGTCAGCATCAGAATCAGAATCCAAACCGTCGGGGTTTTCAGCTGCATCACGCATGGGTTCGTCTTCACCGGTGTTTTTCTCTTCGTCCACAGCAGCAGCATTAGAAACCGGCGCTTCGGAATTTTCAGGTGTTATGGTTAGGGTTTCGTCCATGGAAATAGAAGGAAGGGACTCTGCTATGGGATTTGGAGTGTGAGCAAGTAGCGCTAGTGCTTGCGCTTGCTTTTGGCTACTTCCGTTTGTGAAGCTACCGGCGTTCCGTGAGACGGAAGTACGAAGTGCGACTGAGATTGGATCGGGTAAACGGGGCAATCAGTACATTGCGACATTGCGTCACCACTTTTCTTTTGCATATATTTTAAACCAATTTGTTTTATTATACATAAATATTTTTCGGCTAAAAAAGTATGGATAAGTAGCATTTTTGTCACGAATGTATACACGATGGAACACTGAGTATCCGAAAATTTTTTGGGACCAGATTCACCCCGAAAATTTATAAAACATAACATTTTTCACCTGGAGCAACGGATCTTTAATGGACGTTTGTCTTCAATCGAATAAGATATGTGTTATTCAAATGAAAGCCTCCACTTCATCGTAAAACTCATTCAATGAGAAAATCATTCATTTAAATAAGTTAAAGATGAAACACTTTGTTCGAATGAGAAAATCATTCATTCAAATGTGCTTCTAAATCAAGCATCAAGTCAACTTCAAATGGCTGTAACTTCTTCGTTTCATCTTCAAATTTTGAACAAAGTAAATTTTTCAAACCGAATTTTTTCCAAACGGTTTAGAAAGTGAACTTTCTAAACCTTTTAAAGGAACAAATGTTTAGAAAGTGGACTTTCTAAACCGTTTCTAGACCGTTTGGAAAAAAATCGATTTAGAAAGTCAATCATTCAAATGAATATAAATGATTCAAAATGTTTAAACTTCAAAACATTGTAACTTCTTTGTTTGATAAACCCCTTTCATTAGTTCGGGTAAAATGGGTTGAGCCCGCCAACCCGCGGGCTCACACGGGTTCGGGCTGCCATTTTGGCAACCCGTATGAAACGGCCCGCGGGCTGGCCCTTTTTTTATTTTTTAAAAAATTAAACCTTTTATACTTTAATAAAAAGATGATGATGTTTCAATAGCTTCAAATATTATTTTAAACCTTATTATTTCATTTTAAATGCATACTTACTTTGGATATTGTTGATTATGTATTATGTTTTTATATTGTAAACATTGTTGATTATATTTTTTTAGAAATGTATTGTATTTTTCTTCTGAAAAATCAAATAGACTTGGTAAATTTTATGTAAATTTGTTGTATTATTTTTTTAAAAAAATTAATAAAATAATAATAAAAAATAAAATTTAAAAATAAAAAAAGTGACGGACTAGATGGGTTCAGGCTGCCATATTGGCAGCTCGTATGAAAACGGTGCGGCTGGCTCGTGGCCAACCCATTTCTCAACACTACCTTTCATGGGAAATTGGCCACACTGAATATTCGAGGTATTGGCGTCAAAAAGACTTGCATAAAATACGCTCAACAATGGCTTAAGTACGTTATTCATTTTCTCATACAACTATACCATCAAGTGAATCTCAGTATTTTTGGATTGAATTGGATGCATTCATGTGAACGTGATTCTCGTAGGAATAATTAGTTATTAGTATGTAAAGCCAATGCATATACCCTTCAGTCGTGTTATTGTAATAATTACTCCGATTCCCAACAAAGATTTCATAGCTGTAAACGCGGTAGAGAAGTACTTTTATATAAGTCGATGTAAATATATGAATGAGATTATTTTGTTTTGCGGAAAAATAATGTTGAACGTGCTTTTGGTTCCACTCAACGTTTTACCAAACAAACTGATTATTAATTTGGTGTTCTTCGGCTTCTTCATTCGATTACAAAACCATGCAGCAGCATTATTCAGCCACCCATGTTTGTCCCGTCATCAGCAGCATCAGTTCATCCATCGGACAACCTTCTGCTGCTCCTTATAGAAGACAACTGATTTTCCTCTCTACGCTGGCTGCGGTTACATTATCGCCTACTCTTCCATATGCCTCTGCAGGTTTTATTTCCTTCTTTTTACCAATTAATTACTTCTTTTTCTAAACAAACCATTAATATTATTCGTTTTAACGCTCAGATTCAGATGTTGATCGTATTTACATCGATTATGTGAACAAGTTCAAGATCGCCATTCCCCAAGGTGTTCCAGCTTAATTTTTCACCCAAAAAAAGTAGGACAAATTGACCTTTGCATTTCACTTTGCCAACTAGCTTCTTTGAGCTGCCTTGTTTCTTCTCCCTCATAAGGGCAAGTCCGGACAGGAGAGCCTAATGGATTTCAATTAGTGGGTCCATTTGGGAGAAGTACTTTTACACAAGTCGAAGTAAATATGTGAAGAAAATTATCTTGTTTTGCAAAAAAACACTATTGAACGCACTTATAAGGGTATATAAACATTTTCAAACAAGCACAGTAACTGCTTTCTACCCACAAGAGAATCCAAATTCCAATGGTGTTAATCTTCTTTAAGGTAGATCACCGTGTATTTGTTGTATATGTTCACTAGCACTAGCAGAGTCTAAAATCTCTAAGTTCAAAGTAAAATCTAGATTTTGAATAATACATTTTGGGAGAATAATTTTTACGGATTCAGAGGCAAAACCTAGATTTCAAAAGGTTATCGTGTTTAAGAAGTTATTGGCTTTTACGGAGATCGAGCCAAAAAGTAAGTAGAAAAGAAGAAAGAGAAATAAAGAAAAAAAGAAAGAAAAAATTTATTACAAGAGAGAGTGATTTGATAAAAAATAACTTTTTCAATTTCTTAGATAAATTATGAATCAAAAGGATCAATGGAACCGAACCACAAAACATTTACATTTCCCACTCACATTCTTGAAGAATCGTTCAAATGAAGGAAAAAGGCATAGAACAAATTTTGAAGATGTGTCAAGAACTAATGCTTGATGAATCTCCTTCCTCACCTTTTAACCTCCTTTTTCATTGACTTACCACAGTCACTAAATAATGTAAAATTTCCACCTTGTTGTGTTCTAACCTGCTCGCACAAAGAATTTGAAAGGTTTTGTTCAGAACAAAACAAAAACATGTCATGTATATTATTAGATAGACTACTCAAAATCAATAAACTAAATTTACAATGTACATGCATATAAGTGTAAATATGTCAAAAGTGAGTTCACCAATTGAGGTGCTGATGTAGCAATAATATCAGGGTGCTGGATTCTACTTTACCCAAAAATATATTCATGTGTTATATTTTTATTAAAAAAATTATTATCATAAGCATCTTAAAAATTATATCATAAGCACCTAAACTTTCTTTGTGCTATAAAAAAAATATAAATTTTGGCCTTGGATTTTCAACTTCTATCATAAAAGAAAACGTTCCAGGGATGGTTAAAACCACAAGCTTAGTTACAGAAAAGAAGCCCTTAAAGAACATCAAGAGGGTAGTAACCTTTACCCTTCTTCGTTTGCAGTTATTCCAACATAAACCCATGCAACCTCCAGCTCCGGAGCCTGACTCATATTCCCTACAGAAAATACAGAAAATAATAGAATTATCAATTCTGGTATTGCAGTCCCTAACGTTATTCAAGAAAAAAATAAAATCAACTACTACAACCAAACGTATATAACACTGTAGAATGGATTAAGAAGACAGTGTTCATTCAACAGCAAAATTCTATTTACACTGCCCCACACTAAGAAGCTCATAAAATCTTTTTCTTTGCTGAGATTAATAATTTTCGATGGGCCAAACAATTAAATTCCATCTTTCACAGCATAAATTTTTTATCATGTGTAAAAGTATCGAAAAGTTGAAGAAATTCAGGACTTACGGATTATCTTTGTTGGAATTTGATGCTAAAATGCTACCGTGCAATAAACTTGGGGACAAGGGGCATTGGGCTCCATTTCTACTAATCTGACCGTTTTGTATGATTCTTCCATGTTTAACTTTCAAAACTTTGAGTTCATGATGAAGGTCATTTTCCGAACGCTGAGAGGAAAACCTTGTTGAATCAATGGACTCTACTGGGACTTTACAGATAGCATTTTCCTGAGGCAGGATCTGATTCTTCTCAGCTCCTACTTTATTCAATGATCCCGGAGAAACTTTTTCTACAGCATGTTGCCACGCAGTTTCCAGCCTCTGCTCGTGGGTAATAGATTCAACTCTTTGTGTGGGAATTTCCTGTCCATCCTCTTTCACACCGTTTCTCCCAGCCGTAAAATCTGATGAATCAATGATAGCCTTCCGGTTTTCATACAGCAAAAGAGGAAAAATAGAATGACTTCCTTTTTCATTTGCATGGTCTCCTTTTTTTTGCCTCTCACTACCCATTGTTGACCCCGCATGCAAACTACCAGGCAGATTTTCACCTTCACCATCTGGCAAGTGAATAATTCTAACCTCTACATTGCACCTGAGTACCATTTCTATTGAATTTGTAATACTACTCAAAAACCTTTCAGCCCTAATTTTAATATCTCTATCTCCAAATGCCACATATACAACCAGAACACCTGAAAGAATAATGATATTAACATATAGGAGGTATATGAAGAAAATAGAATAAAGTAATAAGTAGTAGCAGCAAATTGGAAAACAGAAAGAAAGAAGATCTGCACTAGGTGCATCATCAAAAAAAATTTATATTTAGTCAGCATAAGATCATTTAATTAGCTAACAAACGACGGGTGCCATCCACAATAATGTGTACGTGAATGTTGAGCTATAGGCTGATGTACAGTTTGAATTAAAATGGTTACAATAATCATCTGGTATCTACTTGCGCAACAGTGACAGCTAACTAGTACTGTGGGTTCAGAGTTGTGTCTAAGTAGTAAATACAATTAAGTTTTAACAACCAAAATAGCTAGTTGTGCCGAAAGACCTTAGCTTACCTTCAACTTCACAAATAGATACAAGTTTTCCATGATTGTGGAGAAGCTGCTTCAATGTATTAGAGTGACACCTCCCTATACAACTCACCCAGACATCACGTAACTTCTCTGAATTAACACATCTTAACATCATATTCCCAATAATACAATCATCCGATGAAACAGGTGTTGCTTCATCATCTCCAAGAATTGGACTACTTGATGGCTTTGAACTCGAGGTGAAACCATCTGACTTGGATGATACATCCCATCGATGTCCGGAATTGCCATTCAAAGGTCGTTGCTGGAATGAAGGGGATGTTGACATTCGAGAAATATATCTGACATCAGGACTATGCTTGGGAACAGTAGCTTCTCTTGACGCACTTGATGGATCATATTCGGAAGTCTTGCAGCTCTGTCTCCCACTACTGCCTAACCGGGTAAGATCTGGTGAAGGCATAGAACCAAGCTGTAACAGAGTAGCTGTGAACCATGTTGAGCGTTCACTAGAAGTCCTTAGCTGTTTCTCAGCCTCTGAGAGCAGCTTCAAAGTATGCTTTAACCTCCGCAACTCTGATTCCTTCACTAAGCAAGAAACCCAAGCATGCATCTCAATAATTAATCAAGTCAAGCCCCATGAATATAACACATAAAGACAACCAAGAGAAGGATGCAAAGCACCCTTAATACAAGAAGGGGGAACCAAAAATATCAAGAAACAAGATCCCTTTCTCCAAATATGCAAGCCCAATGTCACAAAAGAAAAGCAATGGCCAGGAAGAAGGTTTGGATAGCTTTATCAAAAAATTACAGCTGACAATTGTGAAGATTCGTCAAAGAGAAAGAACGAGAACACCATTAAAATATACAAATGAGAATGTGGGTATGAATTACTCATTCTAGAGAATAAATCAGTAAAGTAGAACACTAAAGGTAACCAAAGAAAAAACGAAGTCAGAAAGCATCACATCATGGTAGACTGCTAAGAGTATATTTACCAGGGAAAAACGTACATTAAAGAAGCTCATGAGTCGTGACTTAAAAGTGCCATAAGGCAACACTATAAATGCCAAAATTAAAGCAAGAAAAGAGGATATAACTCATTTAAAGATTTTAGAAGAGATTGCACTCACAACTTCGTCCACCAAAATACAAATCACTAGGTTTCGCATCGATAACAGTATATGATCCTGCAATGATGTCCATAATGAGGCATGCCATTTGTGATATCAAAATCATTGGATCAGCTACAGAATCCATCACTTC
>JANTPZ010139221.1:0-14734 GCA_025593235.1 Vachellia pachyceras
GAGTCACAGAACTGCTTCTTGCTGGTCTTGAGTGACCATTGTTCTCTGATTGTGAAACTGAGAGCTGAAAGATACACATCAAATTAAAAATTTAATAAACATCTATATTTTAAAAGCTATAGCAGTAAAACAAGAATATGCAATTGATAAGAGCGAAAGAGGAAACGTGCTGGAATCCCAGGACCACACGATTCTTCAAAAGAGGATTTCCTAAGCAAAAAAACTTCCAAAGTTAGGACTTTGTACTTTATTTTACTCCGAGTTCCAAACAAGTTGCTACTGTACGTTGAAACAATATTGTGCCTGTTTAGGAAAATGGTAGAGAAATACTTTTACATAAGACGAGGTAAATATGTAAAAAATATTATCTTGATTTGCGGAAAAACACTGTTAAACGTGCTTTTGAGAAGGGTAGAAGCTTTGCCAAACATGCACATTATATTTGAAACAATTACTGACAAATCAACCAAGAAAAAAAAATTAAGTTTTAGCATTGAATCATATTCTGCACTTGTAGTCTTTCACAATTATTAAAACCTATTTCTAGAGTTCAACGGCAAGTTGCGCTAGTTGCAGTGCCAACTGCCACATTTGGATTAGGTCCCAGGCTTTAGCCTAACGTTGGTGTGTTTGTATGCGTGCATGCATTTAAATTGTATAAAAAAACATATTTCTAGAGGAATAAAATTACTTAAGGCTGAATGATAGACCCAGAACCAGAAATTTTAGGATGTGGTGGCAATATACATATATGAGTGGCATTAGAACTGACATTGTTTAATGCTGGGGAAATTGCTCCAGACCTATAACGTAGGTTTGTCCTTGCTTAGGCTTTATACCTGCTTTCTTGAACAAATAGAAGGGAATGTATATTGTTTAGTTGATGTAAGCTCATTTCTAATTAAGTAGATAGTTCTGATTCAGTGATTGATCAACAAACTCAAGGTATAGTTTATTTTATAAGCTAAAACGAATATTTGAATGCCATGGTGGAATGTTGTTGACCCAGTCAGAGGGAGAGGAGGATTGTCATAGGCATAGCAGATGCAACACTTACACTAACAAATTGGGAACACAATCAAATAATAAATTTGAAGCTCGGGAACACAATCAAATAATAAATACAAAATTATCATGCAATTATCAGAGGACCACATACCCTTGAAGCTTTCGTGGTAGAAGTTGATCTAGCCAAACCACATCTTGGAGCTGCTAAGGCAGGTTGGGATTCACCTTCTGATGAGGGACATGCAGGAGTCTCGGGAGGAGTGAGAAGCCTAATAAAATTCAACTATGATAATTGCAAACCAGACACATGATAATATATGAATGTATTAAAATAGGGCAACCATTACCAATAGTATGAATTTCGTAAAACTTGGATAATGACTTTAACAACTTAAAGTTGATACTTTTGTGGATAACGAAATTAAATAAATATGGAGGTCATGTACAAAATACTATGATCAGTATTTTAGGTCAACCAGATTGTCTCTATTTGAGCATTCAACTGCATCAATTGCATTCGAAGCCGCACCTCTTCCATCCACCAAATCACTCCATTGCTTGTGTGACATGTACCTAAAGATGGCTGAGGGAGAATTGGCATTCACAGTGCACCATTTTGTGTAATCAGAATGAAGTGATTTGATTGCAGACGAAGCATTTTATTTTTTGGCGCAAAACACTTTTACTTATGTCAATGGCTAAGTGTCATATACGCAACAAAGCAATCATGTGCATGGCTGAGATGGCTTTGAAAGCAACCGATGCAGTCAAATGCTCAAATAAAGAATATCTTTGTTATAAGTTGAGTTTGCATTAAAGTATGATAATAAATGTATTTATTAGTTGCATTGATTAACGCATACAGTCCGTATTGAAGTCCATTTGGAATCCTGCTTTAAGAAAAGGGAATTTTCCTGCATTGAATTCTGGATATATGGCTTCCCATCTAGGAAAAGTCCGCTAATAATAGATAAAAATGTGACCATGTCTTCGTTTGGGTTTCCGTTAGGAACCCCGTTTTGACCCCCAAAACCCATTCTCACGCAAGCCGAGACAAAATTACTCTCACATAAAGTACCTAGGAATCTGTGTCCGTTTTCTCAACGGGTTTCCAAACGAAGCCCATTTCTCCTGAAAATGATGTCATTTCTATTTTATTACTACTTTTCTCCCACTAACTCAAAATAATTTGTCCTCCTACGCATGGTTTCTTGAAGACGTTTCCCCTGGTCAATTTAGGAAAAAATTGTCTGACATGACAATAGCCACAACCCTTGCCAACTGATGAATCAATATATCTCATAAACTGATGTATACCAGCTTCGTTGAGATTGAGATTGAGATTGAGATTTACCAGTCATAATCATGCTTTCCTCCTTCCGTGGATGACAACAGATCATCAATCCCACTTCTAGCCAGTTTTGCTGATCCAACCGAGAGTCTCCCCAGTTTCACAGAAACTGCATCCAAAACGAGCAGCGGAAAGTGAAAGACTACATTATGGATTACGTCCAACCAAAAAATACAGACACGGGTGCAAGTGCTTGCACAAACCATGATCCATTTCCAAGCGTAATTGACGAAGGCACTTGATGCCAGAGCATTTGTAAGACATCGTGGAAAACCTTAATTTTAAAAGAACTCGTTCATTCAATCCAATCAAATTAAACATTTGTATAACAAAAACCAGCAACATTTTATAACGTACACTCAATTGTGAAGTCCAGTAATTAAACGTCTTCGATATTTATTGAGCAAAAATAAAGCGATACACTAGTAATATAATATTAGCCCGTATGTGCAACGGGAGGAGAACGCGCTTCCCAAACAAGCACATATATGTGCGTTTGAAGCACTTTAGCTATCATTCCCGCATCACTTTCTCGCAAAACGAAGTAAACATCAAGTGCGTTTGAAGCATACAAACAAACTGACCTTAAAAAAGCAATATCAAGATATGAAACATCTGGAATGACGAAACTGTCCTCGGCACAGAACAAAAAGACACGATGGAGAAAAGATGAAATACGCAAATCATTGAGGGGCATTTCAGTCCATCAAGGCTAAAAAGGAGATCAAGGACAGTAATGAGGCGGAACCAATACAGGCAATGATGTAGGCGTACCATCGGAAGATTCATCGGAAGAGGCAACGGAGAGAGTACGACGACTCCTAGAGAAGAGGTCGAGGTGGTCATCGGAGTCCTTGAAGATTCCGTTTAAGCTTTGAGCACGGTGATGATGCTGATGCAGCGATCCGACTGGAAAATTCCTAGCTCCGAACAGAGAATCGCGCCCATTCCGGCTGCTCATGGTAACAGAAAGCAGCAGAGAACAGCGGAATGTGTTGTATCCGATGAGGGAGAGATCCAGTAGGAGGAGAAGCAGTAGACAAGGAAGCGATAGGTTGAGCAAGGCATCTAGAAAAAGGAGTTTTTGAGGGGAGGGAGAGATTAGATCTGAGGTTGGTTGTTCTGTTTACGGAAGCAGCATTGAAGTTATTAAACTGAAAGTGCACATTGGTAGTTTCTTTCTCACGTTCTCTTTATGCAGTGCAGTGATCCCATTTCTATTGGGGCCAGCGAGCGAGCGAGATCGCTTGGATGAATCAAGTAATCATACTGATGCCCACATGGCTACTTCTTTGTGGGCCACGTTTGCACACTTCCTTTTGCTTCCCTAAAACCTTGACACCATCACGCTCACAGTCACAGCTTCTGACATGGGAGCTTCTTAGTTCTTACGCCACTTAATTTCTCGCTCCGATTACTTAATTATTAATTAATATTCTTTTATAAAACTCAAGTCCTAAATAATATGGCTCGTCATAGATCCATCTGCCATTTTAATTCTCACTTGCCACGCACAAAAACGTAAACAGAAATACACCAGTGAGAATATCGCTGAAATTTAAACAAAAATACAGCGTACATACAAATGGGGGTATTTTTGAGACTATAAAATTCCTTGGCAATAAATTGCTCCAAAGTTTTTTTTCTACACATGTTGCATCCGTCATAGATTGCCTTTATCCAAAGACAAATAAAGCTTTTGGTTATGGGGAGGTAATAAAGAAGGAGAGGAAACTTTGGTGACTTGAATTTGAGGCATTTGATATCCCTGTCGAAAGCAAATGCGAGAGGACCCACTTCAAATATATAGAGTTGTTAATGATATAATTGATAATTGATTGGTGGGTTAAATTAATTGATATGCTTAAGCAGCTCGGAACTAAACCCATGGCGTGGGCAATCATCATCCACAAAACAAAAGGTCAAGCAAGCATTCCACCTTCAAAACCACTCGAAGATCATTCTCATGAGTGTAAAATACTAGTGATAAAAAAAATGGATTTATAAGCTTGATCAATCGATTAGGGGTAAGCAAATAATTAATCGATTAGCGTTGCTTCCCGGCCTTAATATCATTTTTAAGGTGGATTTGCAAGAGACGTCGCAACCAACATTAGCCAAAAGGGCACTACCTAATTTCCTTTTCTGGCGTATTAAGACATGATGGGTAAATTTAAGTATAATAATAATAATAATTGTACCATTATTATTATTATTATTAAAAATGGAGACGAAGAAAACGGTGGTTGAAAATGCCTGGTGAGAAATGAAGTGGGTGAGCGCATGGAACAATAAATTATGGGAAGGTGGGACCGGGAAGGAAGCAAAATGAATGGGACTAACAAATGACAAGGAAGTGTGCGACGGACACATGTGATGGATTCGCACATCTGCAAAATATTAAAATGATTTGGATCGTATTCACCAGAAAAAAAAATGGGTGGGGATTGGATTGGTTTGGTTTTAGGCTTGAGTAGCAATTGAAGCCATGTCGGGATGGAAACAGGTCAGATCAGGCTAGGCTCCACCCCAAACAGGCCTAACCTGTTTTGTATGAGACTACATTGGCTTGGCTTGTGGTATGTGTTTGGGCATGTTTTCAGCCTGGTCTGGCCTGTGATTTATACATGCATATTTTTAAATATTATTTTTTTCTCACTTATAGAAAAATCCATAAAAGCAATAAAAAAGATGCTAACCGTTGTCAATTTTTTAACCATTTGAATCCTACATTATAGCCCTTTCTAAGCATTTTACAATTACAACTTATTAAAAAAATTGAAATGATAAAAATGCATTTAAATAAAAAATGATCATTAAAAAAATTGAAGGAGATCAGCATCTTGGACTCGATTGGGATTGCAAAGAAAGCTTCGAAGCCACTGGTGAAAGCAGGACAGGCGAGGGTTAGAGATATGAGATTGAGTTTGGGGCTTAGGTTGGATAAAAGATAGATAGATTATTAATGATTCTTGGGCTCGCTGGTATATATTGGAAAAAGGAAGAGAGATGACCAAAGAGATGAAGGAGAGTTTGGGCCACTAACTTGAACTGGCTGGTGGTATATAACAATTTTAAAAAAAAACACAGACCGTCTGACAGGTCAAAAAGATCTATAAGCGGCCTGGGCCAATTTTTGGAAAAAGGCATTCTAAACGGTTTGGGCCTGTGTTTGAACCTATAAAAACTTGACCTGTCCAGACTTTTACAGGTTAGGCTACAGGTCCATGACAAGCCATCTGTTTCCACCCCTACATGTCACCCTTTTTAACCCACTAACGTTGACAACTGATTTTGACCCGCAGTGCTGCCACATGCATTCTCTTCTTCCACTCTTTCTCCCTCGTTCACTGTTCATGGCTTTTCTGCTTCTCTCTAATCACATTCAAGGAAGAAGAGGAGGAACTTACCGACAAAGGAAATATGAACTCGCCGAGGAAGAAGAACGAATTGCCGGACAAACATACAATTTTTTTTATCTCTTTTGTGTTGTTTAAAATATTTTTTCAACTCACCAAACCTCTCGTTGTTCCAAGATTTTTGAACTCGCCCAACAAGGTTATGGGGTGGCTTCTTTGCTAGAATATTTTTTCAGTTTTTTTTTAAAAAAAACCAACTTTGGGCATTGGCTTAGTGCTTTAATCTTTAAAAAAAACTGAAAAGTTTAGTGAAAAGGAAGTGTTTGATTGTGGGACAAAGGGAAAAGAGTTCATTGTAGATTATTGCAATGAAGGTCATTGCAGCTTGACACATTCGAGGAGGAAGAGATTTTGGGTTTAGAGCTCTTGGATTTACAGCATACTCCGAGGGGGACGGACATTTATGTGTTCGGGTAAGAAGGAGGAAGGACTGAGGACATTGTTGATGCAAGAGAGAAAGGGAGAAACATTGAAAATGGAAAGAGAGAGCTTCAGGGAGGTGATGGGAGATAAAGTGGAAAGCGAGTAAGAAGAAAATGACAAAAAAAAAAAAACAGAGAGAGACAGGTAGTAGCAGCGGACTCAGAACCTTAACTTAGAGGTGTAAACTATTTTTTAAAATATAAGTGGGATTTTTTTGTAATATCTTTTGAAAAGAATATATTTGAACAAAAATTTAGTGGGTTCAAAATTAACAAATGAGTGAGTGTAAAATAAATCACATAGTACTAATATATACCTAATTTTCTGAAAATCAAGGGATGCGGCTGAACTCGTTGAAGTAGACGCTAGTTCGCCCTTGGGTACAAATAATGTGGAAAGAGGAATGGAGAGGGCCATGTGTGATTAGTCTTTGAAAAACTTAATTGTCAAAATTAACATTCATTAATGATAGGGCGAAATTGCCAAGTTTTGCAAATTTTTATTATAACATTGTTACTTAAAAAAATTTCTGGATACCTAATACTCCTAAATGAAAACTTTCAGAACAAATTTACACTGTAATCCTTTAATGTCTTATTTGGAAGTTCTTTTCAAAGAAAGCAAAAGTAGTAAAGAAAATTTATTAGGAGAGAGTGTGTGATTTAATAAAAAAATAAAATTTTCAAAACATAGATTTTAAACTAAGGTTTTGTATCCAAAATAGTTTTTTTCGAAAAATTTGAGTACTTGGACAAAACTTAAGTTTTGAGGTAAAACCTAAGTTTTAAAATCAAAACTAAATTTTGGGAAGTGAAACTAAACAAATTATAAGTTAATGTTCATTACTCATTTTGAGAGATGGAAAAACTCTATTTTATCGTGTCTATATATAAGGTTTGCTGATGAATACCGTATTTTATTAAAAGAGTAAATATGCGAAAATACCCATAATATTTCATCAAAAGAGCACAAATACACATGCTTTTGGAAATGCAAAAGAACCATGAATTTGCAAAAAGGGAGGCGAAAATAACACTTGTTGGAGGAGGCTAACGTTTCTTTATGGGATCCACGCTATTAAAAATGAAAATGTCTTCGTTTCGTAATTTCCTTTATTGCCTTCACTTATCTCCTTCATCCATGACTCTATCCCTTCCTCTCCCCATTTTCTTCTCATATTTGATGGCGGCAGCGGCCGCATCCACCACCAACGACAGCAGCCGCATCTCAACAACAAGTATCATCGCTTTGTGTTTTTTCCCCTTTCCACTTCGCAAATCTGAATCAAGCACGTCAATAACCGACTTCTTCTTCTTCATCGTCTTCATTGTGGTGACACAATGAGAGGTGCCTGACGCGGGATTCTTCCTCCTCTGATCCTTTACATTATCCTTCGTCTTGGGCCTTCCACTTTTTTTGGAACTGTAGAGATTGAACTTCTTCTACGCCTCCTCCTCCAAATCCACCACTCACCATCTCTCTCGCCCACCTGAATCCCACTTTCTTCCTCCGCCCCCTCCTCCTTTTAATTCCACACGCCGGTTCCTCAGTTTTGACGCTACTTCTGCGATCTCTTATCGGGTCCTTGTTGATTCTAACTATTTTGATTCTTCACCAACTCCTAATTTGGACCACAACTATGAATTGAGAGCTTAGGAAGACGACAAGTGCAACAAAATTCCCGTCAAAGCTTGCTTTATTTTCACCAAGTTCGCCAAAAATCCATCATGTGGCTACATTGTGAATTCATTTTTTCCATAGAGGATTCTCATCCATGGATACGATGAATTGATTAGTGTAAATCTTATTTTTCTTTTGAAAGTTAGATCTATCTACAACCTCTTCAATGGAGTTTGCTACTGTCTATATAGATTGCAAGTAAATTACTTTTATGAAGTTTGGAGAAGGAAAAGGACGGAGAGCGAGAGACTGAGAGAGTGGTTCTTTTTTGTTTTTCTTTTCCTTTTTTTTTTTGAATTGAATTATGCTGGCGGTAATGTCATTTTTTTCTTCAATTCAGTAAGTTGATTAAGGGTTTTTTAGGGAACCAGGTTTAAAATCTAGGTTTCACAAATTCCGAGGTAAAAATTAGATTTTGAAAAGTGATTTATGTTTGGGAAGTTATAGCTTTTACGGATTCCAAGGCAAAAAAGTAGATAGGAAAGATGAAAGTAAGAAAGAGAAAGAATGAAAAAGTAGGAAAGAGAAAAGAGAAAAAAGTAGGAAAGAAAAAACCTAAGTTTCAAATTGAGGTTTTGTAACCTAGAATTTGAAACCTAAATGCCAAACAAGCCCTAATACTTTTGCATCCTATAAGCATAAGTGTATTTTTGCTCTTCTAACAAAATTTTATGTGTATTTTTATACAATTGCCCTTATTCAAGTGATTTAAAAAATAAATATGTTATTCATTGTTATTTTCAAGTCAATTTCAAATTATTTCAGGAAATTAAGAGATACAAAGATCTAATTTATTATATTTTCTCCTCCCATCCCATCATCCCCTCCACTCCTTTTTCTTTTTTTTTGAATTGTTGTGGATGATTATTTACTTATATAATTTATTTAAATTAATTTTCAATCATAAAAATTAATCTCTCATTCTACTTAATTAATTAAAATAATTAATATCATTTGTCTCTCTCTTTCTTCATACTTCCCACCAGAACTAGGCCGATGACTGCTTTTTAAAACAAGGTAGTTCGATCCTTAAAGACCTTGCATGAGTATGGTATTATTACCCCATCCAAAGTACTTCCATTGAAAGAATACACCTTTTCAAAACCTGGAGTTGCAACACACACATTTTAGTACTCTTCTATAAAAGATTTTCAGGAAGATTTGAGGGTGTATCTGTCTTGCTTCCTTTCCTTCTCTTCCTCATAAACATCTATTCTTGGATGACAAGAAGCTGTCCTATTTTGCCCAAAAGAAGTTCGCAAAGTCAACTCTATAGTAAAATGCGTGCATATTAGCTCGTCCAATGCCTTCTGATAAATTCACACCTACTAATAGATTGCCCCATAATCAGCACAAACCAGAAGAGAGAAGCAAAACAAATATATGAACCTCTCTACACATTTATCACAACTGAGAAAGTAAATCAAAACCAAAATTACTTTCACACACTACCACAAAAAGTACTTTTTACACCTTATTTTTAACCCAATTGACACCCTTCCTCAGGGGGCGTGTATGTGATGGGAGTAGAAAGTTAGGGCCTACGGCGCCCTATATCATGAAAGGCGTCGTAGGTATAGCCTACCACGCCCTATATACTAAATAGGGCGCATATGAATATTTTTTTTAAAAAAAAATGTTCTGTTCAATTACTGAGCAAATGTATATTTGTGACAGAGAAACACAATTCAAATTTCAAATCGTAAGTTTTGGTCTCTCAAGTTTCATTTTAGGTTTTAATTAATTAATTGGTGGCTAAACCATATAGAGACAAACACAATAACAAAATATTTGCAAGCGTAAGGATTTCTCACTTAAAACTTCAATATTTTCTACATAAATGGCAAGAAGACATTGATAACATCATATACTGTCCGTAACCTCAAAAAGTAAACAGAGTATGAATGAATAATACAAATATTAAAATTGAAAATGAAAAATATAGATATAATTCAAGAATGCAAGGCAGAGCATCATGATGCAATGGAAAAAGGAGTTAATCGTTAAATTTACCAGGAAAACAAACAAAGAGAGAAGGAGAGAGTTGGAGCGAGCGAGGAGGCAGCGACGGAGAGAGTTGAGGATGCGTGGGTGTAGTTGAATGAAGTCTTCTGGAAGTGAGGTGAACAGCTGAGTGGTTGAAGCAGCGATGAGCGAGCGATGGCACGATGGAATGAGGAAGCTATTCGTTGGTGTGGTGGTTCTGCGATGGATGAGGAAGCTTCGTCGATCTCTGGAGAAGTGGCGGCATGAGGAGACAACTGAGCTCTTGGATGAGTGGATGAATCGAATAATGAGCAGAGGTCTCCTGCCGCTGCCTCCAATGAATAATGAGAGTGTGGGAGTATGAAAAATGGCGTGGGAGGGGGAGAGAATAGCGGCTAAGTTAATTGAGTGAAAGTGAGAAAAGATGGGGTAATATCGGGCGCCCATTTAGGTGCCCTATATTAGATATAGGGCGCCTAAAGTTGATATAGGGCGCCTAAAGTGGGACTTTAGGTGCCCTATCTCAAATATAGGGCGTTTAAAGGCACCTTTAGGCTCCCTACCTAAGAGATAGGGTGCCTAAAGCTGTCGTGCACATTCCTATAATTTCAATAATGTCACTGCCTTCATTTTTTACTCCATTTTTTTAAAAAAAGGATAAAAATTTTAGTAGTAAAAACTATACTATGTAATAATGACATCATAATAGCGTCAAATGGCTGCATTGCTTTCAAGTCAGTATGTGAAAAACATTTCCATCCCCAACTTGCACAGTACACAGAAAATAATTCGAGAATCTGATTCCCTTTGAGAATAATAATTAATGCGGTTTCATTCTAAGTAGGTCCTCTATGATTAGGCGGAAAGAAGTTACTAACTATAATTACAATCTACTCTACACTAGACACGAACGGTGATAACCCATTCCCAAGGGAGACATCCGAGACAACATCAAAGATTTCAGGCATCCATCCCAATTCAATATTCTTATCTCAACTCACATCCATTCCATAAATGTTCGTAAAACCAACAGCACAAGTTTCAGTGTTGTACAACCAACAATCTAGCTGTATATTCTTCATTATCAAATTTTTGCAAACACTGCCTTGCCTTCCTAACTCAATTCCCCTGCTCATTCTCACTTTACCTCTTCTTACATCCCACCCCTTCATTTCCTCGCTTTTTCTTGGCTGGCATATATATAATTTCAAGAATTAGATATTAATTGATCATAATTAATTTGAAAATCCAACGATCAAGTTGTAAGAAATTGTACACAACCTTTTACATTTATATTTTAATTATAATATCTACTCACAAATTTAATATGTAGAAACATTGTTATCAAATAAAACGTTATTGGAACATCTTTTTCTTATTGTCCTCGTACCCTCATTTTCTCTAAGCATACCCTCCATTTTTTTCAAAAGGTCACAAACAACACATTTTTCAATAATTTGTTGCTACCTCTTTTTCTCTTCACTAAATAGCAAAGTATAGTGGAAGTGGATTGTTTGTGACACTTTGATGAAATAGAGGCTCGGATTAAAGAAAATAAGGGTAAGGGCAATAAGGAAAATGAGAGGTTCCAATCCGATAACCAACTATTATGTTTTGTTACCGTATTACAATTCAAGTGATGTTCTTCCTTAAAACTTGAACTTCGTATAATGATGGCTAAAAAACCCTTTTTTGTTTTGCTATGAACTTTATGATGAACTGTAATGTAGGGGATAGACAACAATGTTTTTGATGTAATGAACCTCATGAATTCCGTGAAGCCTCTCATTCCCCTCCTCTCTCTGAACCCTGGAATTGTGGATTAGATTGGTTCAATTCAACGTCCAACTCCCTGAATATCGCGGCTGACTAACATTCCTGTGGACGAAAACCTAAATGCCTGCCTTCTTCAATTTTCCCTCATCAATTACTTTTTTATTTATCGTCATAGTTTACGCTTTGATTTTTTTTTTTTTTGATCAAAAGTTTACGCTTTGATTTTTAAAACATAGACAAGGCGATAACTAATTATCAGAAAATATAAATACCTTCTCTTCTCACATGCGTACTTGAGAGACACATACAGGAGTGAAAAAACTAAATACGTACATTGATCGTATTGGAGATTAAGCTGATTTCTGCTGGAAAAACAATAAGCACAAGCAAAGATGAACGACGCAGATGTGTCCAAGCAGATCCAGCAGATGATCAGATTCATTCGCCAAGAGGCTGAGGAGAAAGCTAACGAGATCTCTGTCGCTGCCGAAGAGGTGTGTGAGTATACATATATTTATTCAAAATTCACATTCACACACAGCCTAACTTGATATTCCAATCACGATGTGGTAGGAATTCAACATCGAGAAACTTCAATTACTTGAAGCTGAGAAGAGAAAGATCAGGCAAGAATATGAGCGGAAAGCCAAACAGGTTGATATTCGCAAAAAAATGTGAGTTCTTCTCTTCATTGGGGGTGGTGTGTTCACAAATGACGTTGGAATATGATTTTGGAACAAATGAAAATATCGGTCAAAGAAGAAGTACGTAGGTAACGGAATTGGGATGTAATTATATATTTCAGTGAATACTCGATGCAGCTGAATGCATCGCGTATAAAAGTCCTCGAAGCACAAGATCAAGTGGTGAATTCCATAAAGGAATCTGCCAGCATGGCGCTTTCAAGGATCTCTGATGATAAGAAAGTGTACAGAAATCTGCTGAAAACGTTGATTGTGCAGGTATTAGTACGTAATTGGGTTTGCGGCTAGAGGGATATATAGAGAGAGAGACAAACACAGACATACTTACAGTTGGTTGTTGCAGGGTCTGGTGCGGCTGAGAGAACCGGCAGTGATACTGCGGTGCAGGGAGGTGGACCGTAAGTTGATGGAGTCGGTGGTGGATGAAGCCAAAAAGGCATTTTCAGAGAAAGCTAAAGTGCAGCCGCCCAAGATAATGATCGATGAGCGAGTTTATCTGCCTTCAGCTCTCAAATCTGCCAACCCCCACGAACCTTTCTGGTACGTTATTCACTTATTTGGTTATTAGTTGAAGCATGAATGGGCATTGTGAGTTTTGAGCTGGTAATAATCTAGATTGGGGTGTTTGCGTTCACTAATTTGAAATGTGAAGCTCCGGAGGAATAGTATTGGCATCGGAGAATGGGAAGATCGTGTTGGAGAACACACTGGACGCAAGGCTTGATGTCATTTTCCGCCACAAACTCCCTCAGGTATTCACATATATCTTCCCTTTCCATTTTATTTAAACAAAAAAAAACAGAAAAAATCAATAACCAAACAATGTTAGAAGTGATTGTTGAAGTGGGCGGTGGTCACTTTGGTTGCAGATACGGAAGCGCATTTTAGGTTGAAGAGACCGAGCGGGGGAATTGGAGGATAATGGCAGGGACTTGTTGGACACCTTTAATTCTTGAAGCAAATTATGTACTTCATCTTAAATATTTAAAATGTTGTTGTGAAACAATAGTAATAAAATAAAAATAGAAAATGTGGGTTTTCCCGCAAGCTTCACTCTGATACGTTGACGGATTACTAGCAACTCATCGGTATATATTATATGCAACTACCTAAATAAAAACGCTCGTGTTTAAGCAAAGCATCAAGAGGTAGAAAAGATCCAAAATGTCATATTCAGCGCAAGGAACGGGCTCAAGTACTTTTAGCAGGTGAAAGAGCTCGCGCGCGTGTATGTTATATCCAAAATGGAACCAGTTTCAGTGCATATCATAGCGCCATGTGTACCGTCCTCATCGCTTTATTATTATTATTATTATTATTATTATTATTATTATTATTATTATATATTTTAATATATTATTAATAATTAATATAATTATAATAATTAATATATTTAAAATTTATTTATATAATATATTTATACATTTAATATTTTAAATTTATTCTATTCTATTTATTTTTTATGAATATGGACATCAGAATCTGGTACTGGGGTTAGATCTTTTGGTTTAGCAAGGCAGGCAGAATCATTTTTTATCTTCTGCTTCTAGACAGAATGATAACATTTCATGGAAAAACACATTTGTTGATGTGCCTGCTGACTCTCATACTGGAGCTTACCCTGCAACACAAATTGGTAGCATGTTAATTCCATTTGACCAGATGGTTATCCATGGAGAGCAAATTTCATAGTTTCAGAAAATATTAATATATAAATATATTAATTATTATAATTATATTAATTATTAATAATATATTAAAATATATAATAATAATAATAATAATAATAATAATAATAATAATAAAAGCGATGAGGACAGTACGCATGGCATTCTGATATGCACTGAAACTGGTTCCTAATTTATATATGGTGAAAGGCAAGTGTGGAGGCAAAACCAACTTACAATAATGATGAGAAACTCTAACTAGCAGCTCATTTACACCAATATATGATGATCGAGAAAAGGGAAAACACGAGCAATATCTAAGGGCCCGTTTGGTTTGATGGAATTTTGAGGTATGAAAATGGAATTAATTTCCATATCCATGCATGTTTGGTATGATATCAAACTTATGGATTTTCATTTCCACATGAAAAGCTTAGATTTCCAATTCTATGTTGATAATTCTATCTAAAAATTTTTCTAAAAATGTTTTAATTTGATTTAGGTACTTTTAAAAGTTAAAAAAAAGATTTTTTAATTTAGAAGAGTTTTTAGGTCTTTTCATCTAAAAATCATACCTCATTTCCATAACATACCAAACATACTTTTAAACCTCATTTCCATTTCCATTTTCATATCCATATCCATATCCATCAAAATGAATTCTGCGTAAGAGACAGTCCCTCCTACTCCTACCACTTATCCCCTCAGAACCACGAGACT
>JANTPZ010139228.1:0-12774 GCA_025593235.1 Vachellia pachyceras
TTCAGGTGAATGTCGTCGTCGACCTTCATGTAGAACTCGGCGTCCCACAAGGAGACGACGGTGGAGAAATAAAGACGAGTCTTAGAAGAGAGCTCATGGTAGCCCTCAACATGATCAAGCCTGAGGAAGTCTTTGTATTGAGCTGCTTCTTCATCTATGGCTTTGTCCAAAATCCCTCCTGGTGTTGCACTGTGTCCTATCATGAACCTCATCACTATTCCCTTCTTTTTCTCAAGCTCCTTCAACTCATTACCTATTTGTATGTATCAATATAATATCAGTCATTTGAGATATGCATAACAAAAATGACATTAACTTAAATACACAATAACAAGTACTGATTGAGTTAACAGTTACTTTTAAAAATAAATATTTATGATCGATTAGTATTACTAGTAAATTTACCTGTAGGCATCCATGTTTGTCGAAGTGACTCTCGTCGGTGCTTGCTGCTGAATGCTGTATTAATTCCAATAACCACAAAAGCTTTCTGTCTTTTATTATTGTGGTTGTTGTTATCTTGGCTTCTTCTACGTGCTGCTGCTAATTCCATTTCCAGTGTTGAAACTGCCTTCTCCAGTGACCTATTTATGTACCCAAAATTAATTAATGACTCTTAATAAATCGGATCACTACTATATATATATTTCGGAAATTAAAAAAGTACTACATCTTGAAACAGGTAAATTATATATATATCTTACCGTATAGCTTTATGCGTCTTCGAGACTTCCTCCATGACATCTCCAGGTTTTCCTTCAGACAATTTCTAAGGAATGAAATTGGGAGGGGGGAAGAAGATTAGCTGGTATTATAGCCACAGAATGTATCATGTAGAATTTGCGTTAAGTTGGCTAGTAATTCACTCAAATTGAAGTTTGAGCTTCTCCCATGCATTATTAAAGTAATTTATTGTATTTTTATAAGTTCTTGCAGTCTAAATATGACAGAAGTTTATAAATGTGTCATGATATGATACAATGAATGAGAAGTTTTCTGATGAGAATATAACAACAAAAACTGTGTTTTTCAGAAGCAAGTAGAATTTAATTACTCGCTTATGATCGCAGCCTATTTGAGTTGCCACCGGCAAGATGGTCTGGACGGTGGAGGCCGGACGAGTCCAAATCTGGGTGGTGAATAAGGTTCCGGCGAGGAAACAGACGAGGGTCAAGAAGAGAATGGCCTTGCCTGAGAATGGCTTCTCTCTCATCTTCTTGTAGTGATGATGATCACCAACAAGCTGCTTCCAAGGCCACAATGAGATTAAACAATTTCTTAATGACCCTGCAATTACTTTATTCCTCTCTGATGATGGCACCACCTTGACGTTAATTAGTGCCTTATGAATTTTCATGGAAAAGAAAAGAAAGAGAAATGATCCAGTGAGGGGAATGAAAATGATCTTAGAAAAGTGATGAAGATGATGAAGTATCGATTCTAAGAAATTATGATCTCTTTATAAGGTAGTTTCATTACACAGTGGAATATATATATATATATATAATTATACACGCGTATATGTGAGAAGAAGATATATTGATATGATTGATTAGGCTGATGAATAAAACAAAACTTGTGAGCTAGCTTTATGCTAAAAAAATGCCAAAAACCCATATGATCTTTCTTGTGTTTGCTGTATTTTTATTGGAATCATGGTCAAGTGCATATTTTAGAGGTATGCCACACATGTGCATATATGTTGTAGACTATAGACATTTAATCTGTTAAAATTTAATTAAATTTTACTATAGTATTAGCTTTCACACCAGTACAAAAATAGCATTTATATATATATAACTATACCAATCGTGTAGAAAGTGTTATGGGTTATATATATATATATAACTATACCAATCGAAACGCGATAGAGAAGTACTTTTACTGTATGTCATGTCTTTAAAAACAAGTAAAAAAGGAAAAAGAAAATTTTTCTATTGATAAAATTGGGTTGATACAATATTTAATTCCACAAATTTGCTTTAAATTTAGTTTTGGTGTCCCAAATTTCAAACCTAGGTACCAGTTGCTCAAGTTTCATTCTATTTAAAACATCAATCCCTATAATTTAATAAAAGTATGATCATTTTACTCCCTTGGCCAGAAGTTATTATTTGAAACTTATTGAAGCCTAAATTGGGAAAAACTTAAAGGATAAAAGAATGAGCCAATGACTTATAGGCAGTGGCTTGGTTAAGGGAACCCACGGGAGCCGTAGCGAAAGTGAGTCTTCATAGGGCAATTGTCACTAATTATATTTACTCTAAAAATTGATTGTTTAAATACAAAATTTCTTAAACCATCTAACTCAAATTTTGACGAACCAGATATGATATTTGGTCCACATCTCTAAGCATATTTATCAATCGGATTAATTATGTCTTAAAATGTATGAAAAAAACTGGTAAACGCAACTTTCAAACTTCATGATCCCTCAATTTTTATTCTATAGTATTGGGTCATGACCATGTCATATTATCACACATGTGGGATGTTTGATATATTGATTAAAATGATATTCAATGAAATTCTGGCAAAAAAAGATATTCAATGAAATTGTAATTAATGAAGTCACAATAAATATATCATTCACAAAAACATATATAGAATATGTGTAGAGAAATCTTGAGTGCTTAAACAACCACCTTGTCAATTCCAAATTTGGTTACAAGTGAGAAATCATTAAATAGATCATTGATATGACATCTTAAATATACGAGCAATTAATTGTTTGTGTAGGGATTATATTACATAATTACATTATTTTCTTTTATAACTTCGTAAAATTTTCTTGTCAAAAAAATGAAATTTTTTTACAAAAATTAAATCTTTAATTTACCTTCGATAAAAATGTTAATATATTACCCATTATATACTAAATTTTTGTTAATTCTCATCTTCATACCCATTATATACTAAATTTTTGTTAATTCTCATCTTCATACACAACATACTTGTTATTAAAAAATTAGTGGATGTATAAATAAAGACACATAATTATCCAAACTTATTATGAAAAAGAGTACACAATCCCCCCAAAAAGACTTGAGTTAACAATCCAAAAGATTGCTTTTTTAAAATCAAAAAGGAAAAGAAAGGAAAAAAAGAAAGAATTGTCTTCAAAGAAGGCAACTAAATGAATCTTATGGACCACACTATGATGAATAATAAGGACATATATAGTTGATCAGAAACAAAAACTATTCAAAGAGAAATCCACCAAAGAGTTAAACCAATGTGATAAGTATGATTTACACTACCAGAAAAATGTCATTTAGTGGCTATTTTACACTACCAGAAAAGAGTTAAACCAATGAGGGTCACCAATATTTTCCGTCGCTAAGTGTTAATTTTCTAATGAAAAATAGTCATTTAGTGATGGATTTTTCGTCGCTAAATGATATTTTTCTGGTAATGTTAGTATAGCTTCCAAAACGCATTTGGCATCATCAAAAAGGAAAAACAAGAAAACTATGTTTAAAATTATAACTTCAAAAAAACCCAATAATTAAAAAATATAAAGGAGAAATGGACAAATTTGTTTAAAAAAATCATGAATAATTAATTACAAATAAAAAGAAGTTGCTTATTACCTGGAAATGGGTGTATGTGAATGCAGGATCATGGCAAATTTTGCTGGAAAAGGTTAAATTTCTGTATTTAGATTTCTTTAAAAGTGAAGTGACCACCCATTATGATGATCTCAATAAACCAACTATATGTCTGTGTGATTAATTATAGTCATAAGGTATGTTTTGTATTGCTTGAAAGAATATTGGCAGTTTGATCATGCAGTTTTCATGTTTCAACTAATTAAAAAAGAACTTCCTCTCTGTGTGTGTGAACAGAAGATTTTTTTTTTCCAATTTTACTTTACTTGTTTCTGGAAATTTTATTCTTTTATTTTTATAATGATCATTGAATTAAATATAAAAGTAAGAAAATTGAAATGTAAAATTTTCAAATTAAATATTAATATTTCAGATATTGCTTTAGAGATGAGTATATACTCATCAAAATTTTATATTGTTCCAAATTTTTAATATCGTTATAATTTGCCGTTAATAATTATTTCTGATTTGTCTAAACAAGTTATTTATTATTTAATTAGAGATTTTATGAAAAGTATAAGTTATCTCGTTTTAGCTATAATAAAAATTAATTTATGTACAGATTAATTTGTAGTTTGGTAAAGTTTAAATCTTATGAGATTTTTATGTATTATCAACATATTACGGTAGAAAAGTATTTTTACTATTTACAAAGTAAATGTTTGAAGAAGATTATTTTGTTTTACGAAAAAACACTGTTAAACGCATGTTTAGTTTTTTCAAACATGGTTCCGAACAGGGATGTTCCCTCTTGCTACCGCATTGAATTATTGTTTACATTTTTGTTTTAAGAAAATTATAACCGTGGCACCGTGCATTCGTATGAGCTAAGCTTCTCTAATTATATCTAAACTTAAATTATTTAGAATATATCTGTGCCTTCTATATTTGCACAAAATTCGAAAAATAAACTATATTTTTATAATTTTTAGATGTTGATACATTATATCTCCTCTCAAAATATCCATATTGTGTGTGTGTGTGGGTGGGTGCACCAGAACTTCTGAGAGAATAATTGCCTACAATAACTTCATGGCACATCGCAGCACATATGTTAGTGTAATACTTCAACACGCTAAATTAAAAACCTGAATTTCAGGTTTTGATGGAAACGTAAACCAGAATAAACCAATTAATTAATAGGTTTTATTAAATCCCTAATTTTCTTAAATTATTATATTTAATTTCAGACTATGGTCAACAAATTCTTATTAGAACTCCAATGACTGCGACGTGGGGGAAATCCAAAGGTAACACTCCCTATTGTCTTTTTTACAAGCAACAACCATCAAATTACATATAATTAATTAATTGTTGGTTAAAATTAATTAAAAGTAATAAATATATTAAAGATGCTATGCATTTTTTAAGTACACTCTTATTCATAATATAAATGATGGAGATATATATTTAAATGGGGCAAAAATAAAAAAGGCATCAAATTATTAAACAAACGCTACTTCTTGCTTATAAAAAGGACCACATTATATGAAAAAAAAAATGTTACCTACAAAAAGAACCATATGAAGCAAAATTGAGCTTGTGTTGATATTCTTAATAAAAATGGAAGTAAATTCCATTAAATGAAATTTGAGATATTATACAATATAAATAATACTTATTATCATTTTTCAGTAATAATTTTATCTAGAATATAACTACTCACATGTTCAAACCTTCGGCGTATGTAGGCAGATGCATTTGTGAAATGTTACATGATAATAATATTTTATGATTAAGGTGCAATTTTAGCAGCAAATTTTTTCATCAGGAGTGTCTAACACAATTAAATTTTAAAAAGCATACAAATAGATACAATTTTTAAAATAGTGTGATTTTAGCAACTTAGTTAAAGCTTAAACATCCATTATAAACCGAAAGAAAGAACAAATGGATCCCACATAATAAAGGAGAAAGACCTTTTTGTCAACTTAACGGTGTTGTTAAAATTACATTATTTTTATAAGATGGTCTCTTTTTGCACCATTTAAAGCTTTATTTATTATATGCTCCTAAGGACAAACTTCATTGCTAAAATTGTATCATTTCCCAATTCACAAACGCATTACGGGTTTTGAATTTATTATTTATATCTTGGATCATTTCTAGGGCTTATTTTTAATTGGCAATGTTCTTTATAATTGTTCCTCTACCATTCTTTACATTGAGTCTGGACATAATTTTGTGTACCTTTTAAGCTATACTTTTTCCTGAGTGGGATTGTTAAATTGTTATATATATATATATATGATGCTATGAATCCATCCATTGATTTAGTGTTATGTTGGAAGGAAATATTTTTCTTAAAATTTTTTTAATTTTTTTTTTGCTCTTTGGATTGTTTTGACAACTCTGCTATGTGTTTTAATGTGTTCTTTTGGATTGCTAAAAAATTGTGATTAATATTCTGGATTGTTATGCGGAAATTCTGCCAAACTTCGTCTAAATTGTTCATTGGCATATTTGGTTAATTTTTTGTTTCATTTTTTTGATTCACTTTTGATTTAGTCAAATCGTAATTTTGGGAGGCTTTAATTTGAAAGGACAACCTTGTCGAAATTTTTGTTTAAATTGAGTAATTTTGTATTCATAAAAGAGTAAATTTTGAAACTAATATTTTCAAATTGAGTTGGGGTTGAAGTAATATGTGCTTTGACCTTTAAGTTGAATTGGATTGTAAAGTTGGGAAAAAAAATTATGGTTAATTTATCTATGGTTTAATTATCCGGTACTATTGGTGGCAGTTAAGTTACGTTACAACATTGATCTATGGAGATATCACTTGTTAAGATGTTTCAGCCTAATTTTGTTTAAAACTGAGAAATTTTATATTCATACATAATAAATTTTCAAACTAATATTTTTTAAAAGGGTTAAAGGGCATTTTTTGCAGGGAAGTTTATATATGTAAGGGTTGCATTTTCAAAATAATTTCTATGATGATCATTTTATTAAACTCAAATTGTTTTACTAAACTTTTAAGAAAACTTTACAGTTAGTCCCATAGGCCGTAGGGGGGCCTTTTTTCTGGGTGTTAGTTGTTTAGCGTCCTGTACAATTTTAGACTCTTCTGCTAACTGGTTTCACCAAAAAAAAAAAAAAAAAGCTGTTGGCTAAATATTATGCATATATTACTTTTGTAGTTTTTTTTTGTTTTTTTGGTAAACTATTACTTTTGTAGTTTTGTGTATGGTTTTCCCTCTATATATCTCGTTCTAATTCAATGATCCCCTCTATATATCTCGTTCTAATTCAATGGATCACTGTACTGGTTTAAAAAACTGTTGGGAGAATTATCGTTAGCTAGAATGCATTTTAAAAATTACTTTTATCTATAATGCATTTATATTTAGATAAATATTGGATTTATAATGCATTTTGCTAGAATGCATTATACCAAGAATGAGTTTTTTGCTCAAAATATATTTTAAAAGAGGGAGTTGTCAGACATTGAAGTCTATAAACTAACAGATTTTAAGTCTAAAAAGTATTTTAAACCTTCAAAAGGAGTTGTCAAATGAGCACAATTGTGTGGAATCAAAACATCAATATATCACTCTCTTGATTTCACAACTTAACTAGCTTTTCAAATGTTGGAGTCTTGGTGGTTTGTCCAAAGTCAAATCTGTAATACAAGAACAAAATACTATCCTTATCAAGTGATGAATATGACAGAAACTAGGGCATTGGCTGTTACAACTCAATCAACACTCCATTCTGAGTCCAAGACGATGCATTTACAATCACAGCTTTGTCAGATTTCCAAACATTCCACCCTCAATGTTGGGCACTGTTCTTCAGCTTTACAAAGATGCGTGATGCAGTCAAATGTATCCAAACGTGTCACAGGCCTACAGTGATCTTTGGCAATGTATTCTCAAAAACTTGAAATCTCTATTGAAACGGGAAAAAACTTGAAATCCTAAATATGAATGTTCAATGAATGAAAATAAGAAATAAAAGACCAATGGGGTTGAATGTATTCGAATCAAAGTTAACAACAATGCATTATCCTTAATGTTCTGGATTGTTACGGGGAAATTCCGCTTTCATTGGCATATCTGGTTAATTTTTTGTTTCATTTTTTATTCGCTTTTGATTTAGTCAAATCGTAATTTTGGGAGGCTTTAATTTGAAAGGAAAACCTTGTCGAAATTTTTGTTTAAATTGAGTAATTTTGTATTTATAAAAGATTAACTTTTGAAACTAATATTTTCAAATTGAGTTAAGGTTGAAGAAATATATGATTTGACCTTTAAGTTGAATTGGATTGTATAGTTGGAAAAAAAAATCATGGTTTAATTATCTGTTATTGATGGTGGCAGTTTTGTTAAGTTAAAATATTGATCTATCGAGATATTTTGTTTAAAAATGAGAAATTTTATATTCATACATAATAAATTTTCAAACCAATACTATTTAAAGGGTTAAAGGGTATTTTTACATGGAAGTTTCTATATTAGAGGGTTAAATTTTCAAAATAATTTCTAGGATGATCATTTTCTTAAACTCAAGTTGTTTTACTGAACTTCCAAGAAAGCTTTATAGAGTTAGTCCCATAGGCCGTAGGGGGCGGGCTTTTTTCTGGGCGTTGGTTGGTTAGTGTCTTGTACAATTTTAGACGCTTCCCCTAACTGGTTTCGGGGGGAAAAAAGAAAAGAAAAATTAAGCTGTTGGCTAAATGGACTCATTTAAAAATGCACTACATAAATGATTTTAACTAAGACGGGGTAAATTTATGAATGAAACTATTTCATTTTATAAAAAAATAATGTTGAAAAAAGCATTGCCAAATAAGACAATTATGAATAGTAGAGAAGTGATTTTAAGTAAGACAGGGTAAATCTATGAATGAAACTATTTCGTTTTACACAAAAATAATGTTGAAAAAAGCTTTGCCAAATAAGACTATTATGAATATATATTACTTTTGTGTATGGTGTTCCCTCTATATATCTCGTTCTCTAATTCAATGGATTATTGTACATATTTAAAAAATCGTTGAGAGAACGATCGTTGGCCAAAATGCATTTTAGAAAATCATTTTTGTCCAAAATGCGGTTTGGCATAATGAATTTATAGAATAAACATTAGGTTTAGAATGCATTTTGGCAGAATACATTTTGGCATAAATGAGCTTTTTTCTCTGAATGTATTTTTAAAAATTGAGTTGTCAAACGTTAAAATTTGCAAACAAACTTTTAATTAAGTGTAAAAGGCATTTTAGAGCTTCGAAAGGAGTTGTCAAACAAGCTGGAATCAAAACATCAGTGTATCACTCTCTTGATTTAACGGCTTACCTTGCTTTTCAAATGTCTGAGTCTTGGTGGTTTGTCCAAAATCAAATCTGTCACACAAGAACAAAATACTATCCTTATCAAGTGATGAATATGACAGAAACTAGGGCATTGGCTGTTACAACTCAATCAACACTCCATTCTGAGTCCAAGACGATGCATTTACAATCACAGCTTTGTTAGATTTCCAAACATTCCATCCTCATATTGGGCACTGTTCTTCAGCTTTACAAAGATGCGTGCTGCAAGCAAATGTATCTATCCATATGCTCATATACTTCATTGTGCAAGAATGGAAGATGATCCCTTCAATCAAGCTAGGATGTTTGCAGCTTCAGTTAATGGCTCTCAGAGACACTCTTCACTTCATTTCTCAACAACCAATGGCTCAATACCTTGCAAGCAAGCATTACAAAGATGCGTAATGCACTCTTCTTCAGCTTTACATTTTAAGAGCTTGTTTGAAAACCCTTTTCATAATAGTTTTTACGGATTTCAAGTTAAAACCTAGGTTTTAAAAGATTATATTTGAGAAGTTATTAGCTTTTACGGAGTTCGAGGCAAAAAATATGTAAGAAAGATAAAGAAATAAAAAGTATGAGAGAGAAAATTTATTATGAGAGAATGTGTGGTTTAATAAAAAAATAGCTTATTCAAAACCTAGGTTTCAAACCGTGGTTTTGTATTAAAAAAACTTTTTCTGAAAAATGTGAGTACTTGGATAATTAAACCTAAATTTTGAAATTAAACTTAGGTTGTAGGATAGAAAGTCAAATAAGCTCTACGTTTCACAGGCCTACAGTGATCTTTGGCAATGTATTGTCAAAAACTTGAAATCTCTATTGAAACAGTGAAAAAAAACTTGAAATCCTAAACATGAATGTTCAATGAATGAAAATAAGAAATGAAAAACCAACAGGGTTGAATGTAGCGAAAGAGGATAATGTGCTTGTTTGGAATAACGTTTCCAAAAGTCAAACCCATATTCAAATGTGTTTTTCTACGAAACGAGATAATCTCCTTCACATATTTACTTCGAATCATGTAAAAGTACTTTTCTACCGCGTTTCCTAACAGACACAATATCTCATAGCATGGCGAATCAAAATGCGCCTTCCTTTACCTTGCTTCAGAGTTTATGATATTTTTAGAATATTTATTTAAAAATTAAAACTCAATATTTTCATATTACTTATTTTTACATGCTATTTTATGAAATATATACATGAGCATACATCTATAATTATATATATATATATATATATATCTCTATCTTACCCTAATTACAGGGAAATGTGTGAATAACTTCATACTCAGTTGACTTCTAAAATTTGTAAAAATATCTGGGACTTTCCAATTTTATTTTTTCATGAAAATTAATTATTACAATAAAGTTAAAAATTAAAAGGCAAGCCAATTTATTGCAAATAAATAGGGGTAAGATTAAAAAACTAAAATACCACACATCTTTACCTTATATTTACCAAGTAAAGCTTTTAAGACTTTGTCTTACAATTTCCGGTAGGAAAAAAACTGTCTTATTTCAGAGGGAGTATATTATTTTTTTTAAGACACTATGAAAACTAAATAAACTGATATATTTATCATTTTTAAATTAATTATTAATTGATATATAATTTAATAATACATATAAATATTTCAAAATGTATCATTTGAAGTAGTTTATTTTACTTCTCTCGTACCCGGGCTTATTAAAGACTCAGAAGTGATATTATATTGTTTATCATAAGCAAATACTTCTCTGATTCTGTTTATTATTACTTCCAACATATTTTACACAGATTAAGAAAAACCTTAAATTACATTAACACTTTTTTAAAATTCTAACAATTTTCCAACTTTATCTCTATTTAATATCAACTATATCGCATCTAAGCAAAGTTAACACATAATAAATGAATGGTAAAATTGAGCATTCACATGAAAAATTTGATGAGATAACTTATAAATATAATTAAATAAAACATTATCTCTACCCCATAAATAGGATAGAGGAGTATTTCTTATTTGTGGATCATAAAAAGCCTAACTAAAAATTAAGAAAAAACGTTATAATGTGTGTTTGGGAATCCATTAGGAGAGTGATTTTACGTAAATTGAAGTAAATATGTGAGAGAAATTTTTCTCAACTTATATACAATGTGATTTGAACTTGTAAACCAAACAAACGAAGAAGCAGCATTAGAATTCTGTTGATGAGCTGGACGTGGACCCTTTGACAGGTCACACTACTCACATTCTTCTATGTGAATTTTTGCTTTATTTACTTGTATTTTTATTTATTAATTATTTATTATTGTATTTTGTATTTATTATTATTACTATTATTTTGCATGAGAGAGAGAGTGTTTGTGGGGTTTGGGTGGCTGAGCAGTGACTGAAACTCACTTTCTTCGGTCAAACTGAATTGGAGACAGCTGCCAGCTTCTGCCATCCTATCCTTTCCTTTTATTCCTCACCTTCCCGAGTTATGATCCCCTACGTCTCCCCCCTTCCAATCCTTCCCCTGCACCTCCACCTTTAATTATTTTAGATTGTGTGCTCCCTGCCACAAATCAACAAACTAATTGAATTTTTATATATTTTTTGAGTTAAGCTAGGAACGATGTCGTTTTTTAATTGAGAAATTGTGATATATTATGTGCATGTTTGAGAATCCCTTTCTCCCAACGGATATGCAAGTCGAGACAAAAAACATCTTTAAATTTGTAAAAGCATTTTGAAATCCGTAAAATCGTTTCGGAATCCGTAAATTCATTTCTCACAGTGGTTCCTAAACACATACAATATTGTTCTCGTTAATAATTTTTGCTTTTGTTATATTTTTCCATTTACTTTGAGTAATACAATTCTAATTAAGCACTAAGAACTTAAGACCAATTACTAAGGCCCCGTTCGGAATGGTTTTGAGTTTTAAGTTTCAAAATTTTTAAAAACTAAAACTAGTTTTTAGTTTTAGGTTTTTTTTAGTTTTCAATTTGAAAAAGGTGTTGTAAATTAGAAATAGGTAAATAGGTCAAGTCAACTATGATACCATCAAATGATAAAAATGATAAAAATTAAAAATAAAATAATTCTACAAAAATTTAAAATAAAAATATAAAAAATGATTGGCGGCTACTGGGAGAGCTTAAAGGGGGACCGTCCCACTTGGAGAAGAAGGTGGCGGCTACTACAATAAAGACGGGAAGAGTATTGGATTAGAGTCAGATGGAGGCTGGATTCGTTATCTGTTCAGATGGTGTGGGTTGGCTTGGATTTTTGCGGGTGCCAATGGCGGAAGAGGAGTAGAGTTCAAATAAGGTGGAATCGAAGTCGAAGGGGCGGAGCTGGAGCCAAA
This sequence comes from Vachellia pachyceras, assembly GCA_025593235.1. Lineage (NCBI taxonomy): Eukaryota > Viridiplantae > Streptophyta > Magnoliopsida > Fabales > Fabaceae > Vachellia > Vachellia pachyceras. The sequence goes on from JANTPZ010139228.1 coordinate 12,270, forward strand.
GTTGGGATTGGGAGAGGCAAAATTGGGGGTGGGGAAGGTGATGATGGTTGAGTGAGAGAGGTTGAAGATGTTGATACCTTGTTTTGATGATAACAAAACTGTGTTAAAAGATTGCAAAATAATTTTTGAATCACAAGTTTTTGAGTATTGAATCAGTACTTCTTAAAAATACTCAAGTGTTTTGGCAAAGTATTGATAGTACTCGAGTAGTGGAATCCAATACTCAAGCACTGCAGGTTTTTACCTTAAGAAAATTCAGTGCTCCCAGGCAACACTTCAAGTATTGACATGAAGTATTGTCAATACTCGAGTGTTGAAATATGGCACTCGAGTACTGTGCTTTGAAAATGAGTTTTTAGACTATACTCTGAGTGTACACTGCAAGTATTAGCTAACAGCAGAGCCAATGCTCGATGTCACAAGTCCCACATCGGAGAGGCTCGGGAGGGTGCTGGGCTATATAAGCGGGTGCGCTGCACACCCTCATGAGACGTCTTTTGGGGGA
>JANTPZ010139228.1:13182-28194 GCA_025593235.1 Vachellia pachyceras
TGCTCGATGTCACAAGTCCCACATCGGAGAGGCTCGGGAGGGTGCTGGGCTATATAAGCGGGTGCGCTGCACACCCTCATGAGACGTCTTTTGGGGGAGAGGGTAATGGCCCCGTGACATCGAGCACTAGGTTTCCAATACTCGAGCATTGAGGTTTTTGAAAACACTTTGAGTCAACACTTCAAGTATTGGTTGAAAGTATTGCCAATACTCGAGTCCTGAATTTCAACACTCGAGTGTTGACCATTTTTCTCAACACTGTCAGATAACACTTCCAGCATTGGCTGACAGCACAGCCAACACTCAAGCACTGCATTTTCAACACTCGAGTGTTGAGACTTTTGACAGTGCTGTCAAGAGATACTTCAAGTGAAAGCTTCCAGCAGAGCCAACACTCGAGCACAGATTTCCAGCACTCAAGTGTTGTGACCCTTCACTCAACACTGGAAGCCAACACTGCAAGTATTGACTGCCAGCACTACTAACACTCGAGTACCAGCTTTCTATCACTCTAGTATCGGGCTGAAATTTTTTACTGTTCATCAATACTCTATTTCAATACTTCCAGCATTCACTTCCAACATTACCAGCACTCGAGTGTCATTATTTCATCACTCGAGTATTATGATTTGTCAAAATTATTTTTCATCACTTGCACAGAATACTCGAGTATTCCTAGAAAGTGTTATTAACACTCAAGCACTGAGATTTATCACTCGAGTATTTGATTCTTTTCAAAACACTTTCACATAACACTTGAGCATTGCATCAAAGCATTGAACTTTTCTTTGAAAATATTTTGAGCAATACTCGAGCATAAAAACCTTATGCTCAAGCACTGTCTCTCTCTCTCTCTGACAGCTTTGTGTCTGACACACCTCACCTACGCTTTACACCTACTTTCCTTATTTGTGTAACGGCATTTTTGAATTCTAGCTGCTCCCATAAATACAGCAGCTTGAGACAATCAATGAGGAAAGAGGCAAAGCATGGTCCGAGGCTCGGAGATCTTAACGTTATTCTGCAACATTCATCGTCATCTGACTCAGAAGCATTAAATGCCATTAATGCAGAAGCCATTGGTCATTGATGAGAGTAACGGCTATTGAATGCAGTCTAACGGACATTTCATCAAGTCTCAACTATAAAAGGACCATCATTCATTACAGAAGGAGAGAACATCCTGAGCATTTAAGTCTGCATTTTCTACGCTCTCTTTAATCTTTCATTAAATTCATTCTGATCTTCATTATTAGCCATCTACTCTTTTAAGAGAGATATTTGAGGCCAAAATACTATGTAAATTTGTGAGAAACTCAAAGACGGGGCCTTGAGTATATTGGGTTGAAAGTGAGTCAGAAAACAGATAATGTCATACTCCGTTTTAGTGAAAAGAGAAAGGAGAGTGATTCCCAGTTTGTACAGGCTTGTGAAACCTGATTTGCTGTTGATAGTGGATTTAGAAATCTCGGGGGTGCCCTGAGGACTGGACGTAGGTCAAGGAGACTGAACTAGGATAAATCTCTGTGTTCATATTTATTTCTCTCTCGGTGACTTTGCTTTTTATTTCTGTGAAGTTTAAAGTTCTTGAATTTTTAGATTTGACTAATTCACCCCCTCTTGGTCAAATCATATTCTAACAGAAGAGAGAAGGAGAAATGTCGTCAGGAAATATAATAAATTTTTCAAAACTAAAACTAAAATCTGAAAACCTATTTTTATGGTTTTCAAATCTGGATAAAATCTGTTTTGAAATTTTGTTAAAAACCAACTCAACCTCATTTTAGCCAAACACGTTTTGTTTTCAAAATTGCATTTTAAAACAAAAAACAAAAAACTCAGCATCACCTCGAACGGGCCCTAAGTTGGCATGGTTCTCTCTACCGGTGCTCCTTTATACAAAAATACAACATACTTTTAAGCTCATATTTTACGGTTTGCTAGATTTTTATATTATATATATACTTATAAATGTTTCTTTTAGAGTTAGATAAACACTACTATAGGTGATAGTTTTTACTAATGAAATTCACGTCCTTTTTTAAAAAAAGGGAGTAAAAGATGAAGATGGTGTCATTTTTGTCATTATAATAAATGATTAGACGCCCTATCCTCTTGATAAGCTTATGATATTGTTAATCTTGGAAAACAGAAAACAATTTGCAAAAAAATGTGTACATTTTTTAATATAATTATTGAATTGGATTGGATTCAAGTGTTACTAGACCTTATGCCCATTAGGGAACGCTGTAGAGAAGTACTTTTAAACATGTCGAGGTAAATATGTGAAGGAGATATCTCGTTTTGCAGAAAAAAAATGTTGATGTAAGTAGTCAAAATCTCATATTTAAGTAGTCAAAATTCCTCTCACTAAAATTATCATTACCTTATATGATCTCTCTTGATGTAACAAAAAAAAATGATTAGAATAGATAGCATTACATCTGATCTAAACATAGAAACTAGTTGAAAGGGTTACTTTGATATTAAATATAAGATCTTAATCCACTTTATCTTTTAATTTATAATTTTTCACCAAGCCATCCATATTGATTAAATATATTAAATGAGATTATTAATGAGATATTTAAGGCAATCAAAATATATAATTGTTGTGAGTAACTAATTTAATTAATGTTGTAATATTCATAAATTAGTTATATAACCTTGTATATTTAGGATCCAAGAAGTGAGTAGATAAAAGGTTTTACATAGTTATAATGTCCTATAATATATTATTATTTTTATTTCAGCAGCATTGGAGCTATTTAATTTTTATGATAGTAAATAGGATTAGATTTTTAGTTATTAAAACTAATTCTAGTTGAAGGAAAGATCATTGTTGGAAAAATGATAACGAAATGTTGAAAATGCTAGAAATCGATCGGTGATGAAGAGGAATATTAACTAAATAGTGGTGATCGACATCAATGGAATATATATATACATATACATATATATATATATATATGTGGGATGGGAATTTTCCTTCTTGAATTTTGGATTACACATGCATAAGTTTTAGAATGCATGAATAAAATAATTCCAATCATTTTATAGATATCCTTCAATAAAAATAATTAAAGGCTGGTTTGGCATCACACGAGAAAGTTGGGTTTTGTGGCAAATTTTAGATTTTACCCTAAAATTTAGGTTTTGTCCAAGTAGTCAAAATTTTCAGAAAAAGCTATTTTGAAGATAAAATTTCAGTTTGAAACTTAGACTTTGAAAAATATACTTTCTTGTTAAATCACACTATCTCTCATAATAAATTTTCTCTTTCATCTCTTCTACTTACTTTTTGTCTTGGAATCTGTAAAAACTATTATTATCATAACTTCCCAAACACAATCACATTTTCAAAACCTAGATTTTCCCTCGTAATTCATAAAAATTATTATTCTAAAATCTAATCATTATCTAAAACTTACATTTTACCTCGAACTTCGTAAAAGATATTCTTCACCATGATGCCAAACGAGCTTTAGGATAACTTCTTAATATATCGTGCTAAGCAAGTATCAATGACATGACACACATAAAATTTTCAAGCTAGATATAATAAGCAAATCGGTGCAGTTAGCAGGCATAAATCATGGTTGGTTAGATACATTCAAAAAAACTATTCATTTATTTAAATAATAAAATTAAGTAATATGATGGCCAATATATATATATATATATATATATAAAGATTAGGAATCTTCGCCAAAGAAAAAGTAGGAATTGACATAATGACACATTTAGTAAATATTTGAAAACATTTGGGGCCATAGCAGAAACATGATTTTATTTGAGTCATCTGATTATAAGTTACTCCCTTGATCTTGATCTTAAGCGTTATAAATATTAAAAATTAGTTAAATTAATTATATGTAATAAATATATGTTTTTATTAAATTACCCTCTATGTAATAATAATCCTAATTGACGAGAACAAGTAATGGGATAGTTTGATTAAAATTTAATCACATCCCCTAACCCGGATACTATTAGTGTTATTAATAAAATGTGTTGACATTAAATTTTAAATGTTAGCAGAAATTTACAAATGGTGACATATTAATTTTATTTTTTGAAAAATGATAATGATTGGCATACACAAATCACCATTTGAGATTAATGGTGTTAAGGTTTATCGGATTGAAGACATAATATATCAAATTAAGGATTAAATTAAAATTTTATATAAATTTAAAGGATAAAAAATATACTTTTCTAAAAAAGGAAGGGCTAGCGTGCAATTTTAGTAATAGATTTTTTTTTCAGGTGTTCTAAAACAATTAAGTTTTAAAATTTGTAAAGAAGAAATAATCTTTTAAAAATAATACAATTTTGATAACTCAGTTAAATTACCCTAGACGTCCATTATATAGTTGGAAAAGAAAACTAATGGGTGCTACTTAAAAAGAGACAGACATTTAGGTAAATTTAAGTGAATTGTTAAACTTGTACTATTTTTAAAAGTTTGTATTCACTTTTACACCCTTCAAAACTTAATTATATTTAAATTTATATTTACTTTTGTACTTTTTAAAACTTAATTGTACTAAACGCATTTATTAAAAAAACTTCATTATTAAAATTGTACTTTAACCCAAAGAAAAGTAAGCACAAAAAGGATATGCAAAACACTGTAAAGGAGTTTAATTTTTAGTGTGAACAACACATTATAAGGAGAAGGCACATTTTATAACAAGTATGTAATTATATAAATTAGTGTTTCTCCACTCGAATTGGCTAGAGTTTCATTGCGCCTGTTTGAAAGAGCATTTAGACTCTCCAAACGCATGTTCAATATTATTTTTTCACAAATTGAGATAATTTCATTTACATATTTATCTCGTAAATCGTAAAAGCATTTCTCCATCGCTTTCTTAAATGGGCTCATTATAGTTTGAGAACCCTTATCATTCATTTAGATTAAAAAAGCAAAAAAGAAAAGAGAGAATTAGGGACAAATCTCTATTAGAAATTTAATTATAAAAATGAGACTTTTTAAGTCATACGACTGAACTCCCGTATTATGCAACTAAATTTTCATATTATGCAACTGACATTCCTAATATGTAATTAAATTTTCATAAGGGTTTAATGACATATTTCATTCTCTAATTAACTCCCAAATGGGTTATTTATCCACAGTTCTCCCAAAAGAAAAAGTGATGGGGTGGCAAAAGACGGTTGTTAAAGTCTTGCTAAGTTATCATATGATTAACAAGTCTCATCACATGTAGGTGGCTTTCTTAAGAAAGCTGATATATATCCAAACAGATTAATTATAATAACTGAGATTAACGTTTTGCTCGCATTGAACCTTGATATTCAAATCTTGAATAATGAATTTTACTGTTGGCAACCAGGTTCATCGGATTTGAGCTGATATGTTGGATATTTAACTGTAGGGACAAAGGTAATTTATTTCCATGAAGTATTCTCAAATGATCAAATCCCAAAACTTTTCTCATTCCAATTTTGTCTCGGAAGTGTTAAAATAAGAAATACTGTTAAATGATGAAGTATTCAAATTTGACAGCACCAAATGGTCAAATGTTAGTCAACAAATTCTGATAAGGTAGCAAGCAACATGAAATGCTGTAGGGCTCATGTGGATGTTCATGACCATAATAACTAAAATGCCCTTAAAAAAATACCCTTAAAGGATGGTGATGACCTCTAAATCATGTTGAAAAAATAGATTCCGTCAAAATACCCTTGAATTTTATGGAAAATGTAGTTTGCCTTGTTGCTTTTAATCTAGTCACTGGAGCCACGCGTATTTGCTTGTTCAGGTTCAGTCACTTCAATATCCTCATATTTGATTTTTCTTTGTTGCCTCCACCGCCTTCTTCTTTCGCATTATCTCCTAATTATTTTTTTTTATTGTTCATGGATTCCAATGATGATAAGGTTTTCTTTTGTTACGTGAACTTTTGGAAAGGGTTGGATTCAACCACAACTTAAGGGTAGGACGCATAACTCACGATTTATTAGGGTCTGTTCCTGTAGGCATTGAAGCAAGTCAAGCAAGTCCTTTAGTTCTGACCATACATGTAGGTCAACTTAACTTCACGTAGCTGTAATGATGTTTCTCCAAACGCCGCGACTAGAGTCACAACAAAGTGACACTCCCATGATCGAACCCTCTCCCTTTAGGTGAGAGTAAGCGAAGCATGGAGCATGATCCAGGCCCATCTATCTTTACAGAAGGTTCGAACTCACAATCTCATTCTTAAAAAAGCTCCATAAAGAGTTTCGTCTCAACTTACAATTTTACGAACTCACAATCTCATACTTCAAACTCACAATCTCATGCCTGTTTGGAAATTAGTTAGAAAAATACATTTATGTAAGTCGAGGTAAACATGTAATTAAAAGAAGATTTGTCTTAACTTGTGTGCAACATGAAAAAAAAGGAGAAAAAAGTTTCGCCAAACACCCCCATTATGACGTGTAGCAATGCTTTGACCCTTTAGGTTGTCATTTATAAAGAGATATTGAATTATTTATCATTCATAAATAATGCTATATAAATAAGCAGTATGAATTAAAATAATTATAGTAAAATACTTTAACCATCCTCACATTTATCGCGATTACAAAGACCATGTCTTTATTTTCAAAACATACACTTAAGTTCAACGTGTTAACATGGTTAAGAATATTCTAAAAAGATACCTTTTAATTAAAATTTATATTAAATCAATTTTCATTTACTAATTTACCCTTCATGTTAATTTTGAATAAAATTGTTTTGAAAGTTTTAAAAGTTTTCTTAATTTTTCTAAAAATATATGTTTGTTTAATGTTTTTATCATAATACGACAGAAGTTCATAATAATTTAGGGATGTTTGTATAATATATATTGTAACTTTAAGAGAGGCTTATATATATATATATATATATTCAAAATAGAAAGGAGGTTTATATAATTTTAGTAAAACAAATGGGTAGTGTACTTTACTCAAAAAAATTATAACATATTTACAAAATTACTAAAATAAAACTTTTTTTTTTAAAAATGAAGTCCCACCTAACTTAACTACCATAATTTATTTATGCCAAAACAAAGTAGCATACCTCCATACACACACACAAACACACTTTTTCTCCTTGCACTTGTTTATATGTGTGCATCAAAATAGAAAGTTCCATATTTTTTTTTTCTGGCAAAAAAAAAAAGAAAGTTCCATATTGCTTAAGAGTATTTAAACACAGTGAAATATAATAACATGGATCTTAAACTAGTAAATGGTTTAAGGGGAGGAGTGAACCAACATGTGTGGCAATGAGTTATTATCTTTGATAATTAATACGAGAGTCGACTGATTTTTTTAAAGAGATAAAAAAATTAAATAAATTACTTAGTAATTATGAGTTTAAAGTTGAAATACAAATATATATTTTATTGATGTCTAGACCATGATTGTGGAAGAAACCAATTTTGTATAAACAAAGATATATGTGTATCTATATACTATTATCGATCATTGATATAAGAGTTGGTTAATGTTTTAATAGAAATTAAGTAAGTTAAATTACATTATTTAAAAGTATTCATTTAATTGTATTGTCATTAAATTATATATCATTTTTAAGTACGTCAAGTAAATTATTTTGAAGAAAAATGATAAATATATAAATACCTTAAAGTAGTGTATTTAGTTTTCTTAATCTTTTCAACAAAAGTCAACTAATTTTTATATTAAGAATTAGGGATAATAAATATATATATATATATATATAAAGAAACGGATCTATGGACATTGATGGAAGAACATCTCAATTTTATTATTAGTGATTTTGGACATATTAACCATTTTGAGTTCAACAATGCAGAAGCACACAATTGTATCCTGAGATCATCCTATGTTAAATAATATTTCAATAAAATTTAACTGATTCAAACAAAAATTATACAAAATTTGCATTTTTTTAGGTATGAACAAGGAGACTGAACATACATATTTTTTTATCATTCAAATAAAAAAAATTACTCAAAGAAGACAAGGTGACGTTTCAAAATTCAATTACTAAAATCGCAATAATATATTCTAGGATTAATTAAAGTCCTATAAGTGGGTAGATGGTCTTTGTTGAAGAAAAATAGATTAATTTATTTCTTCTTTTGGATGGACCCCATTTTGATTTATTGCTCTCTTTTTTGGAATGTGAAAATTGATATATGGACCCCTTATGAGCCATGCATGACGCATATAATAAAGGAATTATGAAATTTGTGCCAACTAGTTTTATAGGGGAAAAATTAAAAGTGCACATATTTTGTTTTTATATTCTTAAATAGAAATAAATAGTTTTCTATTTTCCCTAAAATTATTAAAAATATTATTTCTAGTTTTTTAGTTACCCAAATTTTTACGATTTTTTTCAAACTACGTTCACTTACAATATTATTTTAAAATGTATACAAATCTCCATATAAATAGAAGAAACCCCTGTATATTTTCAAAAAGCTTTAAGAAAGGTCTATGATATTAATTTCTTATATATGATAAATAATTTTATTTTTAAATAAAAGAAAAATTTGCACCTTAAGATTTAAAAAAATCTAAAGAAATTATTCATACTTGTTTTTGTATTTAAGAGTAGTTCTGTGGTAATTTCAAAATAAAAAAGGTTTCGATGATCAATAATTCAATATGTATAATAAAGGTCTATTAAAAGTCTTATCAATCCTAATTTAGTAATATATTTCACATTCTATTACAAATAATTAAATATTTATTATATTTTATCTCACCTTCTTAACTTATTGAAATTGGTGTATATATTATTATATTTTCAGAGGTCGTAACTTTTTCTATAGCAGACCCTCAAACTCAATGCATGTACGACGAGGGACCAGACCCACTCTGAGCAAAAGGAAAGAAATCATTATGCTCCAACCCAATTACCCAACAACCGAAAGGGAAAAATAATATTTAAAAATTTGAAAATTTACATACTTTATTTAATTGACAAAAAATACATATGAATTTTTTAATTATTTATAAAAACTACTTTGTAAATTTATAATCAAATTCAAAATAGAAGAATTAATGAATGAAATATCCCAAAGATTCACAAAATTACCATAAAATCCCATGAGGGAAATTTACAACATGTCCCAAATAGGAGAATTAATGAATGAAATGTCTCAAAAATTCACAAAATTACCATAAAGTCCAATAGTAGTTGCTGATGTTAATGGAGGTTGATAAGGTTATTAATGACGATTTTAACAGTTATTTTCTAAATCTTTGAAACATTTTATTTATTAATTCTCCTATTTGAGTTAAATTTTTTAAACTATTTTTTTAATATAATTTATTTCTCAACTCATTTTGGATGAACGTGTCATTTTAATGTTAAAGTAACACGGAGTAAAGTTGGCAAATTCACAATAGCTTTTTCAGAAATTAAGGTTTATTTATGGGTTGGTGGTGATTTATTTTGAGTAGATGTACCAGTCAAAATTAATTACGTACAGTTAATGGAATTAAATTTATAGGATTTAATTAATATTATTTAATGCTCTGAGCTGTAGGTTCTTCCATTTGGTCCAATACTATAAAAGTTTTCCAAACAAGTTTATTTTCTGTTAATATTTGATTGGGCCAGAATTATTAAAATAATATATATAGTTCAAATTATAATTAATATACTCTGGCAAAAATTATAATCATATAGAAAAAAATTAGAATCAGAATTCCCTGAATTTTTTTAAAAAGGATTCCTTTGGCATTTAATTTAATCTGCATTATTTATTTATTTACTCCCTCCGATTTCTATTCTAAACCACTTTAGATCACACAAGTCAAATTTACTTTAGAATTAAAAGCAATTTCAGCCATCCAAAAAGGAATATAAATCATTTGAAAAGTAATTCATGTATTTTCCCCAATTTTACCTTGATAAATGATACTTAAATGTGACTCTTTATTTTTTTTATCTCTTCTTCAAAACCTCTTCTATAGGAAGTAAGAGTAGAAAATTTTGTCAATTTAAAATAGATTTAATCAGGTAACCACTCCTTTTCTTGCCATTCTATGTGATAATAATTTAAGAAAATATAGTAAGGAAAAATAAAATATATTTTAGGACCTTTTAGTTTTCAAGCCCAATTAACTTTACCTAATTTTTAATCAAATCCTAATGGTTTCCCCCCTTTTACATCATGTCCTTAATATTTGCACCTTATTTCTAATCAATTCCATATGTTGTTGTCTTTTTCACCAAGTCCTTATACTTTCACATATTTTCATTCAAATGCTTATAGTTTCAGGTGATTACTAAAAGAAAGGAGCTTATATAAAATTATAGGATCAAAACTATAGCTTTACCATAAAATTATCTAATTCTCATTTACCAAAAAAATATAATTTCACCAACTTATACCTTAAATATTTCTATTTTTGTAGGTTTACTCTTATTTACTAATGCTTAATAACTTATTAATATTTTTTATACAATAACTTATTAATATTAAATGCTTTATAATACAATGCGCACATATTCTATCCTAGGTTAATTAGAGGCAAATTCATTTAATACTCATATATTTCTAATTTTCTATAATTCGTATTATGATAAGCAGAAGTGACGAGCATTTAAATGCTTATATAATCTTATTTATAAGTCACTTTTCAATATTTTTTGTACGATCAAATAAAACTTTACATCACATTTTTAAAATTTAATAACTTTTCAATTTTATCCTTATTTAATATCAACTATAATCCATAAGTGCAAATTTAACATATAACAAGTAAAGGATAAAATTATACATTCAAGTAAAAAATTTAATGAGACAATTTATTAATATGATGAAGTAAAATCTTAACCCTCTATTTTTATGTAAATAGGAATAGAAGATTATTACATGACTCAATTCAATTTTGCCCTCATCCAATTCAAATAGAAAAACCTGATTAAAAATAGTAAATTTGTTGTAAATTAAATATAAATAGACAAAAAAGAAGAGAAATTTTGAGAGGAATTCTATTTACTTTTTGAAGTTATGTGTATCAAGCACAAACCCTTATTTATAAGCATTTGGGAGTTACCTCCAAAGGTCATGGATAATAAATAATATAATTAATGCAGATAAATATGCATTATGACTTTTTGTACATTGAGTAACTTTTTAATTTCTCAACAACAATTTATGTACAGCATTTATGACGTTAAAAGTTAAGGGTTAATGGACATCGTTTATTTAATATATTTATGATAAAATTTGAATAATATGAAATTTTTTTTGAGGATTAAGATAAACAAGTACAAGTCATTGGCCTAAACGCATGCTGTGCTCCTTCCTCCAAGGACTCAATAGAGGGAGATGAGAGAGAGTGACCAGTAGAATTCGCGCGTGGGATTGGCGCTTGTCCTCGCAGAACCCCCAAACATATGCACGTGTTTTCCACTCGCTATGATTGAACGTGGGGGAGGGTGCGATTCAAATAATGCAGCCTGGTGGGGCTGTCTTGTGTATAATTCATGTCGGAGTCCTCTTCGCTCTGTTTTTTTCCTGCCAACTCTCCCTCTCCCTCTCCCACAAACCTTTTGCTACCTTCGCCCCTTGCGTCTTCCCTCCTCTCTCTCTCTCTCTCTCTCTCTGCCTCTTTTATTTTTTGATCTCTGACCTAACTCTCTCTCTCATCAATATCAACCTCTCCTCCCATCACCACCCACCCCACATCTTTCTCCTCAGAACCAGAGATTTCCATAGAACCCTCTCATAATCTAGTGGGTCTTTCTCTCCCTCTGCTGCTCCAGCTTCACCCACATACATAGATCGATCTCTCTCTATACTCACACTACACACACGCGCGCGCGCGCGCGCGAGCCCATTTGCCATATCTGGGGCAACTGCTACTTTAATTAGAGAGGATAACCAAAGATCATCATCATCTTCTTCTTCATCGATCATCTCAGAGACAGAGACAAGAAGAAGAACAAGAGGAAGAAGATCAGTGTTTGTTGTAGCTAGGGTTGGATAGTGTTATATTGTTAGAAGCAGAAAAGGACAGATTTTGAAGACTGAAGAGAGATGACTCCGGCGAACTTGGCAGGCCAGTTTGGTGACACAACGTACACTAAGGTGTTCGTAGGAGGCTTGGCCTGGGAGACTCAGAAGGAGACCATGAAGAAATACTTTGAGCAGTTTGGTGAGATCTTGGAGGCTGTCGTCATCACTGACAAAGCTACTGGCAAATCTAAAGGCTATGGATTTGTACGCCTCCTCCGATTCTTCTCATCATCTTCAACTTCCATTCACATTATCACACGTATAACTATGCATACACACACATACACATATATAGAGAGAGAGAGGGGCTACCACTAGATCTCTCAGATTGTTGTACTATGGTTTAATTGCTGTCATTTTTCATTCAAGAATGGCCTAGCAAGTGATATATACTGTTTGTTTCAATTTGATTGTTTTAATGATCTTGTTCTTATCTGTTTCCATTTTAGGTAACTTTTAGGGAGCCAGAAGCCGCCATGAGAGCTTGTGTGGATGCTGCTCCAGTGATAGACGGAAGGAGGGCTAATTGCAACCTTGCTTCTTTGGGTGTCCAGAGATCCAAGCCTTCAACCCCAAAGCATGGTCTGTCTATATAACTGTAGCTATATATATAAAGTATATGTATATATGAATGAGTTTTTTCTTTTTCCAGCTGTGTCTCTCTAATCAATAATCACCATCTGGGTCTGATATGATGAATAAGATCTGAGGCAAAAAAGCTATTATAGATGCTTTCATTCTTTCTCACTCCATTCTTGTTCATATATGTATAAACCAGTTTTCATGGATATTCCCTCCCTCTCTCTATATATAAACATATGTATGTGTGTGAGTGTATATACATAGCTTCTTGTTGTATTTGATGAATTATTCAAATAGATAGATCTAAATCTGAATATACAGATGGATGATCACTGTCAAAAATATTCTGTGGTAAGAATGGAAGACAGAAACAAAGGTGTTGTTGTATAATATATATATAATATTACTGAGAGTTTGTTTCAATATATATATGTGAATGGATATTCCTTTCTTTTCTTTCCAGAGTGGAAAGTTCCATTCTGTTATGTGCATGTGCATTTATTCCCCTCATTTTTTCACCGACTGACATTTCATACACACACTCTCTCTGTTTCTTGAAGATTCTTATCTAACTAAAAAACTAATCAATCCCATCTTGTTCATACTATTATCTATTACACAACATATTCATTTATTTGCCAATTTATTGCATTATTATTTCGTGTTTAATATATGGAACCATCACAGCTGTTTTAATCACCTTTTGATTTCAAAAGTTAATTATAAGGTCAATAATATTTATGACAACACCAATTTATGTATTCTAAATTATCAGAATTCATATGTTTCTTTTCTGTCTGTCTTTACTATAACAACTTGAAGATTAACTCACCTAACCAGTTGAACAACTTGAATATACCTATCTCCTCAGACACATTCACACAGGTGTGTGTAAAAGCGCGCACACATACACACAGTTGAAGTGAGTTTATGTACATGTTAATGTGCACAACAACATTGTATTTTGTCCTGTGTTCTTCAGGACTTGGATTTTCTCTACATTCATATATCTTTAGAGAGAGTGACACAAAAAGAATGTTATATGTGTATGAGGACTATATATATATATATATTCTCAATGCTTCTCTGCCGAATATACTGTGAATGCATACATACACATATCTACTCATTAATTTCTGTGAATGTGTGAAGTAAATAATGAAAGTAATTATTTTTAAAATGTGAAATTAATTTATTTGATTTGAATTGCACAGGAGGAGGAGGAGGGAGGAACTTTAGGGTGATGGGTTCATTTCAGACTGGATTTGGAGGAGTAGGATCAACTTTTCCTTCTGCAGCAGCAGCAGCACCAACACTTCCTCATTATGCTCTCCAGCAAGGAACACCTTATAATCTTTATGGGTACGTACGTAAACACACACACACACACACACATTATATAACTCTCTCTTTCAGTTAAGGCTGATACATAAAACTACTGAATCTTGAACCATCCCCCTAAACTTTAAGTTGTATGCAAATAAGTAATGAATAAATCTAGCAGTATGCGATTTATCTGCATAACTAATGTAAAGATTCAGGGAATGCACGGTTAAGTTTTCAAGATTAGAGAGAGTATCTATGGATATAGCATAAAGTCAAGAGGGATATGTACAATATAGCCTCTAATTAATGCATGCTGCTATATACTTCACTATACTTCTCTCTCTCTCTCTCTAGTCTTCTCTGTCTGTGAGTGATCACGTGAGTGGACTGAGATGGGGGGATGGCACGTGCATTGACAACTCATAGATGCACAGCGAATGCACATTCTCGCAACACATAGTTATTGGGCCTGATTGGATTAACGGTGAGAGAAGTGGCTTTTTTATAGAAGTGGCTTTTGAAAAGGACTTTTGAGAAGAAGTTAAAAAGGTAACGTGATTTATGTTTGGATTAGCGGTGAGAGAAGTGACTTTTTTGAAAAAGGTGAAAGTGTTTAGATTAACGGTGAAGAAATGATTTTTGTTGCCAAATTACATAAAAGGACATGAATTTCATTAAATATCGCACATTTATAACAATTAATTTATTTTTATTTGTAAGAATTTTGAGAAAAATAATAGAAAATAATTATAAGAACACAACAATAATGAGTGAAATTAAACATTTTCATGAAATTCATGAAAAACACTTCATCTCTGTTCGCTGCCAACGTAAGCTCTTTATCATCGTTTGCTGCCATAACACATAAATGTTTGATCACAGAGTAGTCTTCAGATTTCGAACCTGAACCAGATTTCAGAGCTTCGAATCACAGAGTAGTCTTCACAAACCATATAATTAGATCATACAATTGTTCTATATTGTTTTATATAGAACCATTGTATAATGATAGTCCAACAACAAAGCTCTTCTTGATAGAAGAAAATTCTTTTTGGTAGATATTTCCTGAACT